>BPLQ01009932.1:0-25322 GCA_021605075.1 Caerostris darwini
GGAATAATGAGCCATGCTGTCTCGATAGACGTCCATAATTGTGAAAGAGTTGATGGTGCAGGATTTTGGGCATGAACAGACCTCTCGATGATGTACAATAAATGCTCGATGGGATTCATGTCGGGCGATCCAGGTGGCCAGATCATTCGTTGGAATTGTCCAGTATGTTCTTCAAACCAATCGCGAACAGTTGTGGCCCGGTGACATGGCGCATTGTCATCCATAAAAATCCCATCGTTGTTTGGGTACATGAAGTCCATGAATGGCTGCAAGAGATCTCCAAGTAGCTGAACATAAGCATTTCCAGTCAATGTTCGGTCCAGTGGCACCAGAGGACCAAGTCCATGCCATGAAAAAACAGCCCACACCATTACGGAGCCACCACCAGCTTGAACAGTGCCTTGTTGACAGTTTGGGTCCATGGCTTCGTGGGGTCTGCGCCCCACTCGAACCCTACCATCAGCTCTAACCAACTGAAATCGTGACTCATCGGACCAGGCCACGGTTTTCCATTCATCTAGGGACCAACCGATATGCTCACGTGCCCACGAGAGTCGCTGCAAGCGATGTCGTTCTGTCAGTAAAGGCACTCGAGTCGGACTTCTGCTGGAATAGCCCAAGAAAGTCAAATTTCTCCGCACAGTTCTAACAGACAAGTCCCTTGTACGTCCCACATTGATTTCTGCGGTTATTTGACGCAGTGTTGTTTGTCTGTTAGAATTTACGACGACTTTTTGCAGACGTCGCCGGTCTCGGTCGTTAAGTGCAGGCGGTCGACCACTGCGCTGTCCATGGTGGGATGTTATGCCTGAAATTTCATACTCTCGGCACACTCTTGACACAGTGGATCTGGGAATGTTGGAATTCCCTAACGATTTCCGAAATGGCATGACCGATGCGTCTAGCTCCAACTAACATTCCGCGTTCAAAGTCTGTTAATTCCCGTCGTGCGGTCATCATCACGTCAAAACCCTCTTCACATGAATAACTTGAACAGAAATGAAAGCTCTGCGAAAGCACTGCACATTTATACCTGTTCTACGCGATGCTACTGCCATCTGAAAATTTGCATATTGCTAGAGGATATTAGAGAATGTCTGTGCGATGTTCACAGGACGAATTATCAAGAGACTGAATATGATATACTATGAGTTGTTCATCGTGATTGTTGGTAGACCACGAGTTGAGAAATGTCTACTCCAATGAGAAGTGAGGATAGCTGACTCCAGCGCCCCCATCTTTGACAGGTTGTCTTAAAAGGAATTTTTTATTTTTTGGTGAAAGTGGAAGAGTTCTGCTATGAGTCGACTAGAAATGCTGTTGATTAAGGTCTGTCGAAGACCAGGTGTTTATATTCGTCGTAGACACGAAAATCCTGAATAACTCCGCATATGGAGTGATCTGTTTATTTGTATCCTATTATAAATGTATATATATATGTATATATATGTATATATATATATATATATATATATATATATATATATATATATATATATATATATATATATATATATATATAATATTCTAAATTTATTTTCTTGGTATACAACAAAAATTTCCATTTAAAATATTTAATTTCACTGACAAACTAAACAACTTCAACTGACAAACTTTCACTGACTATGTATTCCCGCCAAATAAATTCATTATTTAAATTTTCTACTATAATATATATATCACCGAATATATTCTGTATTACTCATTTTAATTCGGATCAAATTTCTTGATAAAATCGTTCTCTTTTTTTAGTCGTATATATAAACTTTATTTCAAATCACTCTCAATAAATTTTAAAAAAAATAGTTTTTTTTTCTTTAAAGGCATAGATTTTTTTAAATATATAATACTTTCGAAGCGTATAATTGTAAATTCGGTTTCTTTTTAGAAAATTATTAAAAATACTCTCCAAATGCAGTTATATAAATATGTATCTATTTAATTAATATAATTTATTCAACTAAATATTAGCTTTGTATATAGTCATTAATAATGAATGCGTTAAAACTGAAGTTAAGCACTGAATAGTTAAGCATTATAAAGAAAAAGCTTTTTTTTTCAATTTTTAAGCATAATTATGCGATTTTCTTTAATTTTTTGAGAAAAATTTCCTTTACGGCGTAGGTAATAAAAAAAAACCCTAATTCAAAATTCAAATAAAAAAAAACACTCTGAGATAAAATTAAAACTGCATCCCACCCAGAACTACATGCATACTTTGCACATCCCCTTCCACGCACTTAGTTAATAGTTTCCACGAAAAGATTCCGTGCAGGTGTAGAAAACCACTCTAAAAATTTTTTTTTCTTTTTCCACTCTCACCACTTATTTTATTTTTAAAGTTTTATCTCTGGTCATAAAAATCTGGCTGGCGATGTCCTATCAACCGCTGGCCATATCGCCAACTTTTCAACAGCAGGTGCAGTGGAAAGCACAATATATCCTAACTACCTCGACACAATATATCCTAACTACCCTGATGACGAGCCGAGAATTCTGCTCTTTTAATGATGCCATGCCGTAGTCATTAGGGATGACTCTGCGCCGCACTGGCGACTAAAAGAGTAAACTCTTTTTCTCCATTGCTGAGATCGCCAAGTGCTTATCAGGGCAGCGCGTGTTAAGAAAAATTCTGTGTCCCAGCCATAAGGTGGAAATTTTGATAGCCATCATCTAGTGATGTAAATAAGCAATTTATATCATAGAACCAATTTCCATAATTATCTCTATTAGAGCGATAAAATGTTTTTGGTTATATAATTTCGGGTTAATTTTCGGATTGAATGTGTGCAGATTCACGAATTTGTATAAAATGTTTCTTAAGGATGAATTAATATAGTTTGGGAACTAATGAACTTCTCACGTAATGGGAAGATATATTTTCGTACGTGCGTTATGTCGCTTTTATTTATTAAAAGTATAATATAAATTATGATATCAGTTTTTGCTATTAATTATACATTTATTTGAAGAAACAGAAGTTTTTGTCCCAGGAAGACGAGAGATAAAACATTTTTTAATTTATTTATGCAGTATCAGATTAAACATTTGATAAAATGTTTACTGATGCAAGACTTGCTTGTTTTCAAATTGTTTCTTAGAACAGAGATAATAATACCAGATAAAGTTTCATTAGATAATCTGGATTATGATCTTCATACATCTATGCATTCTTGCTTTATTTTAGCTTTTGCTTCTGGGCAGAAAAAGTTTTTGAACTGACTTCATAACTTTCCCTCAAAAATCTCTGGATCATTTAAAATTTTTATTATACATAATTGCAACTTAACATACCAATGCAATAAGTAAACAATTATAATTAAAAATTAATATCAGATTTTGTTTCAAAAACCTTATATTTGTGCACAATGACATTAAGAGAATTTTGAGATGTCATTAAAAATTTGATTCATACTTTAGTTTAGTCATTTTAATTACAAATCAAAAATTCATCAATCATAATTTTTAGTTAAGAACAGTGATTTAGAGACTAAAGATAATGTTATATAATATATTGCAAATAATAAAAAAGTCAGTAATTGTTTAATGTACAGTGTCTGCAATTCTTCCAATTTTTTTCTCAATAATTTTCTAGAAAAATGGATAGTTTTGAAAAAAAAAATGCATAAATACATCACATTTTGCAATAAAATATTACCTTAATGTTATATTGAGAGAGAAGAAAAATATTAAGATATTGCTGTCACATTTCATAGATTATATAATCAAACTAAGAAAACATTAAAATTCCATTATAGCTTTTGTTTTTAATATATATATTTGCATGGGCTTGATATAGATTTTTATATTTATTTATTTTATTGAAAAAACGCTGATGAAAATTTTTAAAGTCCCAAAATTCCCTTTCATTATTAATACTTTAATATAAGCTTAATATATGCATCTTTCTCTCTGTAGCTTTGATTAATTTTTAATCGAGCGTGCTGGCCTGGAGGTCAATGTATCTCATGCACCATCTAACATATCACCAATAGCCTGTTATCCAGTTACACTGAGATGAGTGTCTATTACTCTGGATGCTGCCCCATAATGTCATGCTAAGTCATAGGAAAGTAATTGCTAGCCTATTATACCATCATCACTTCTGTAACAAGTTGTCAGCAATTTAAGTCCACCGCCCAGAGAGACCTTCCATCCTGATAGAGATTTAATACAAATATCAACGAACATTACTCATTACTCAGCGTTCTTTAACTACAATCCCACGAACTCGCCTGTAACTTGTCTGCTGGGTATAGATTGCAGGGAGTTTAATATTCAGGTTCTGACTTAGCGTTAAGCCATTGGAGGAAAAGGTCTAATAAATCCCAAGCGATGAACAACTCGAATAAATTACGCTGTCGTAAGCTTTCATATCCGAGAGGGTCTATTCTCGGTTTATGTAGTTGTTAAGAATGGAATTTCTTGAAGTGGTTTCCATGAACGAGATAGTAGGGGGAGGTGGGGAAAGGAAACACACCCCTCATACATCCGGGTGAACGTGGTTTGAGTACATCGAACGTGGTTTGAGTGCCGGATCATGCTCGCCGATCTTTACTGAAATTTTGATCGGTACAATTTAACTGAGAGAGAGACGTTAAGTGAAACTATTTGAATGTCTGAATGATCTGCATTGTAAATTCAATTAAGTTTTACCGACCTGCCCAAAGGCTTACGGAGCTGATTGACCAGAAGCCACGACAGTCACCTACCCGTGGCAAGTAGGATTCCGCCTTACCTGCATTGTAAATGGTTAATAAGCGTTAAGGAAATTACATTAAGAAAGGTTTGCTAAAATATCTAAATTAAAATGAAAATTATAAAAAAAATAATTCTCGCAATGGTTTTTATAAAAAATCGGAGTACAAGTTATAATTCTAACTCACCCTAAATGTATATTTACACAATTTCATCTGTAAACTTAATAATTTAAATTGATAATATTTTTCAATGTCAAATCTTGTTGCCCAGAGCTCACTTTCCAGTAGGATGGAGATATGTAGCAATTTTACCAACAGTGGAGGAATTTGTTTGTTTATATTTTCCGATTTTTTATTCAATCACATTGAGGAATAAGCGTACTAAATTTCTTGATATCGTTTACAAAAATTCAAAATTTTATTCAAATTAAATATGTATTCCAGCTCAATAGATTAATTATTGAATTTTCTACAATATTATGTAACTCAGAATATGTTACATATTAATAAATTTAATTGTGATCGAATTTGTTGATAAAATCATTTTATTAATAGTATACATAGACTTTATTTGAAATCACTCTCATTGAACTAAAAAAAAATTATTAAAATGTGTAGATTTTTTAAAAAATATAATATATTCTACACTTAAAAATATAAATTGGATTTTTTTAAACATTATTAAAAATATTCAATCGCACTTGAAAAAATATGTATCTAATTAATTAATATAATTTATTCGCTTTAGATTTATTAGCTTTAGATGTATTGGTCATTAACAGTAAGTATATTAAAATTCAAGTTATACCACTGAATAGGTTGAAATTGAAATTTTAATATCACAATTTTTTTCTACTTAAAATTGCATTAACAATCACTTTCGTATATGAAGCATTATAAAGAAAAACATATTTCAACACATTTTTTTTCCAATTTAAAGCATAATTATGCCATTTTCAATAATTTTCTGTGAAAAATTTCCTTTATGTCGTAGGTAATAAAAAAAACATTAATTCAAGACTCATCTAAAATAAAAACACTTTGACATAAAATTAAAACTGCTTCCCACCCACACCTACATGCATAGTTGCACATCCCCTTCCACGCACTTAGTTAATAGTTTCCACGAAAAGATTCCGTGCAGATGTGGAAAACCACTCTAAAAATTTTTTTTTCTTCTTTCACTCGGACCACTTATTTTATTTTTCAAGTTTTATCTCTAGTAATAAAAATCTGTCCTATCGACCGCTGGCCAAATCGCCAACTTTTCAAGAGCGGGTGCTGTGGAAAGCACACTATATCCTAACTACCTCGACAAGCCCTGATGACGAGCTGAGAATTCTGCTCTTTTAATAATGCCATGCCGTAGTCATTAGGGAGTCGCTAATGACTCTGCGCCGCGCTGGCGACTAAAAGCGTAACACTTTTTCTCCATTGCTGAGATCGTCAAGTGCTTATCAGGGCAGCGCGCGTTAGGAAAAATTCTGTGTCCCAGGCATAAGGTGAAAATTTTGATAGCCATCATCTAGTGATGTAAATAAGCAATTTATATCACAGAACCGACTTTCATAATTATCTCTATTAGAGCGATGAAATGTTTTTGGTTATGTAATTTCGGGTTAATTTTCGGATTGAATGTGTGCAGATTCACGAATTTGTATAAAATGTTTCTTAAGGATGAATTAATATAGTTTGGGAACTAATGAACTTCTCACGTAATGGGAAGAGATATTTTCGTACGTGCGTTATGTCGCTTTTATTTATTAAATGTATAATATAAATTATGATATCAGTGTTTGCTGTTAATTATACATTTATTTGAAGAAACAGAAGTTTTTGTCCCAGGAAGATGAGAGATAAAACATTTTTTAATTTATTTATACAGTATCAGATTAAACATTTGATAAAATGTTTACTGATGCAAGACTTGCTTGTTTTCAAATTGTTTCTTAGAACAGAGATAATCATTCTGATTAAGTTTCATTAGATAACCTGGATTATGATGTTCTTACATATATGCATTCTTACCGCATTTCCATCTCTAAAATCTCTGGAGTATTTTAACTTATCTTAAATCTTTGTAACTTAACAAAACAGCACAATAAATTAATAGTTATAATTAAGAATTAAAATAAAAACTTTTTTGAAATACTCATATTGCATAATGGTATTAAGAGAATTTTAAGATGTCATTAAAATTTTTATGATACTTTAGTTTAGTCGTTTTAATTATAAATCAAAATTTATCAATCATAATTATTAGTTATAAACAGTGTTATGCGGACTAAAGATAATGTTATATAATATATTGAGCAGAGTATGAATTCAGTAATTATTTAAATTGTCCACAATTAAAAGTGTCCACAATTTTTTTTTTCAATAATTTTCTAGAAAAATGGAAAGTTCTAAAAAAAATATCCATAATACATCATATTTATCACACTTTACCATAAAATATTATCCTTATTTTATACTGAATAAGAAGAAAATCGAAGATATCGCGGTCACATTTCATAGATTATATTATCAAACTAAGAAAACATTAAAATTCCATTATAGCTTTTATTTTTAATATATATATTTGCATGGGCTTAATAAAGATTTTTATATTTATTTATTTTATTGAAAAAATGTTGATTGAAATATTTACAGTCCCAAAATTCCCTTTCATGATTAATACGTTTATATAAGCTTAATATATGCCTCTTTCTCTCTGAAGCTTTGATTAATTTTTAATCGACCGTGCTAGCCTGGATGTCATTCTATCTCAGGCACTATTTAACATATCACCAATGGCCCCTTATCCAGGTGCACTGAGATGAGTGTCTATTACTTTGGATGTTCCCTTATAATGGCATGCTAAATCATAGGCAAGTAATTGCTAGCCTATTATACCATCATCTCTTCTGTAACAAGTTGTCAGCAATTTAACTCCACCGTCCTGAGAGACCTTCCATCCTGATAGAGATTTAATACAAATATCAACGAACATTACTCATTACTTAGCGTTCTTTAACTACAATTCGGCGAACTCGCCTGTAAAATGTCTGCTGGGTATAGATAGGAGAGAGTTTAATATTCAGTTTCTGACTTAGCGTTAAGAATTGGAGGAAGAGGTCTAATAAATCCCAAACGATGAACAACTCGAATAAATTACGCTGTCGTAAGCTTTCATATCTGAGAGGGTCTATTCTCGGTTTCTGTAATTGTTAAGAATGGAATTTCTTGAAGTGGTTTCCAGGCACGAGATTGTGGGGAGGTGGGGAAAAGGGAACACACTCCTCATGCATTCCGGGTGCGAACATGGTTTGAGTGCCGGATCATGCTCGCCGAACTTTACTGAAAATTTGACCGGTACAATTTCACTGAGATACGTAAACAGAAACTGTTAAGAATGAACTGTATTTTAAATGGCTAATAAGCTTAAATGGAAATGCATGCATAAAGGTTTGTTAAAACATCCAAACACATTATTGAGTAAAAATTATGAATAAATTTCTGAAAATGATTTTCATGAAAAATAAAAGTATGACTTATAATTCTGGCATACCTTAAATTTGTATTTACACAATTTCATGTGTAAACATAATAACTTAAATTGATATAATTTTTCAATGTTTTGTCTGTATGGTCTGAACTCATTTTCTACTGCGATGGAAGTATGTAGCAATTTTACCAACAGTATGTAGCAATTTTTCCATTTTTCGAACAATTTTTCCATTTTTCCAACAATTTTTCCAAAAAAAATAGGAACAAATTTCTGAAGAAATTTGTTCCAATTGTTTTCAATTACGATGTAGATTAAACATAACTAAGGAATACGCGCCATTCTTTTAACTCAAAAGAAAATTTTCTTTTCTACAGAATTAATCTACCTAACTTCAGTATAAAAACGAAAACTCTCGATTTGGCATGAGTTGTTTAAATTGCTATTATTTTTCAATGTCAAGTCTTGTTAACGTGAGCTCATTTTCCAGTGCGATAGACACATGTAAGAATTTTACTCTACTTTTACTACTGCTAATTATTCTACAGACTTATTCTGCCCCAGTTCAGTATAAAAACGAAAGCTTTCGATTTGACATGAGGTGTAAAAATTTTTATCATTTTTCAATGTTTCAATTGCTATTATTTTCCAATGTCTGGATAACAAGTCAAGTCTTGCTCATTTTCCGGTACGATGGAGATCTGTAGCAATTTTACCAACCGTGGAGGAATTTGTTAGTCTATTTCTCTTTCTTTCAGTCACGATGTGGAATAAAAACACTTAGGAATTTGCACCATTCTTTTAAGGCAGAGGAAAATATTCTGTTCTACGGATTTATTCTACTGAACTTCAGTATAAAAACGAAAGCTTTCGATTTGGCAACAATTGTTTCAACCATACTGGAGTAATAATATTGAACACAAGTAGGGTTTTCCATTTCGAAGTCAAAATTCTGGTCATAAGACGGATGTATACTTCAGCAAACTGTTTGGTCATTTTGGTCATTCTACAAAGTGACCAGTCCCAAACAAATCAATGGGATTGGAAGGAAAAATTGAAAAACAATTGTGAAAAGAGAACTGTAATATTTTCACAGATAACAAAAAATTATTTTATTATATTGAATGAATATAGAAGCTTTTAAAATCAATTTTATTGCGTAAATGTTATTCATATCTGTTTTCCACCTTAGCTTATATCATAATTTAGCATGTTAGACAAATAAATTTTATTTGGATTTATAGTTATAATATTCAGCAATATAATATTATTTATCTGAAATCATTTTAACCAATTTTGAATTAATTCTAGATATGCATTTTAGTATTTGGTATTTTAACATATGCGATATCAGTTTGGTAATTTTTTTGGCAAGTTTCTATACTATTGGAGAGCAGGAGAAAAATATAGTATTCTACCATACAACGAATTTCAAAACAAATGCTTCAGTATTTAAAATCCGAAATTAATGTAAATTTGATATTTCTAAATATTTATCGCTTTTAATTAATCCATAAATAAAATTATTTTGATATTTTACAGGATTAAATGATTTTAAAGTATTTATTTATACGTTATTTATTATTAAATATTATTTTTTTAATATATCAATATTT
Source organism: Caerostris darwini (assembly GCA_021605075.1). Lineage (NCBI taxonomy): Eukaryota > Metazoa > Arthropoda > Arachnida > Araneae > Araneidae > Caerostris > Caerostris darwini. Next base: position 9,804 of record BPLQ01009932.1, read on the forward strand.
AACTGTTTCTTTATTTTATGAGGTAAAATTTATGTTAATCTTTTTGTTTAATAATTATATGTATATTAATTAAAAATATATAAAAATACTATCGTACAAAGTTCTTCACCATTGTGCGTATGTAATAAACATTTAAATATACTTCTTAAACTAGCTTTAATAATAAACGCTGTGTTTTTTATGGTTACTCCAACGTATTTCATTTTCTGCTGTTTCAAGAAACTTCTAGAAAGAAATAATGCGTCTTTGAGAATCGCTCACCTGACACACTCTATTTTTGTGGTTAAGAAAACTATTGGAGGATTTACTTTGTGATGTACAGAACCACTTCTTCAGTTCCTTTTACGGTGCTGTTGTCTATTGGGAGATTCGAGTGCTGCTCTTTCCGTTCTTACTGGATTCATATGTTTCTTTTCTTAGATGTCTTGAAATCGAAGTATATGGATAAATTTTAAGATAAGTGAGGGAAAAAGAAATTTAAACCACAAACGTATACCGTAAAAGCAATATACCATAAAATTATGGAGTCTTATTTCTTTAAATAACATTCAACAAGGAAAAAGCACTTCGTTTGTTTTTTGAAATCAATTTGTTTTTAATATATTTTAAAAAAAGGAAATTTTAGATGTCTTATTTTAACCTTTGGCAGTAGTAGTAGTAAGGTGGAGTACATTACACACTTGGCAAATCGTACTCGAAATCCAGCAAGCAAAGTCGAACTGAAAACACTTGCAATTAACTGATTCGTCACGTGGTGGTAACGGTTGCAGGCGCGAGCAGGAGAATTCATGTTCAAATCGGCTAGTGGCTTTGTTGTTTTAGCTACATGGAAAGTCGATGGCGATTCACACCTAATTTTTTCGTCGGTGGGCTATTCGTTTAATTCATCAGTGGAACACATGTTTAAAGCAATATCTATATCAAGGATAGTCGTATAAATCAGTTGAGCGAAAAGTTCTTCAAGGGAAGAAATCGACTTGAGAAGGAAGAAGCAGATACCTTCCCTCCCTGGATGTGTTCGTGTGTGTATCGTAGAAGCCTCAGGTACATTTGGGACTTGGTCATTTAATAAGAATAAATAATAGACGAAAGAATTGCATTTCTTCATCATATTTAGTGTAACAAAAATTTAGGTCTGTCACAAATTTGTTTAAAAAAAGAAAGGAACCAACTATGAACAGATAATTATGGCTATAGTGCTCACAAAAATAAAGCTGATGATTAATTCATGGATAGCAATGCACCAGGTTTACCCTTCTCGATATAATCCTTTTTAATTTTATTGCTAGCTTATATTTTCATATTCTTCTTCATTACCTTTATTCATATGATAAATATCAATACATTTATATATACCAATATATTTATATTTATATATATAAAATTATATTGATATTTATCATATGAATAAATATATACCAATATATTTATTCATATGATAAATATCAATATAATTTTTTTAATAAATTTTATAAATTCAAGCTTCAAAGATCCTTAATTACACAATCTTTATTTACAACATTGTAAGATGTAAGTAGATGTTTAGATATGCATAAGAACATTACTTTTTTACTATATATTTCTTTTAGTTCGGTTAAATTAGTTACTTAGTTAAGTAGATTTCCAACAAAACTCTGAGTAATAATTTTCTTTCTGAAAAAGAAGGTGGTAATAAATTTGGGAACCACTAGCTTAGTTTTACTTCATTATTTAAGTCGTAACTAAATATATATTTCATTTTATTTATTTTTATTAGTAAATTATATTCAGTTACTCATACTTTTTATTTAAAAAAAAAAAAACATCATGCCCGTTTTCATTACTTTTTTTTTAAAGTATACGAAAAATACAATACGATACCATGCAATGTTCATGAACACTATCATGCGTGTTTTATAAACTTTGTATTTATTTCTTCAACAGATAGTTATAAATGTCATATATTTAGAGTTTTACTTCCAAAACAGCAGTAACTTAGAAGAAAATAGCGTTCATTCAAAGACAAAAACTGGCCGATTTTTTTACTTACAGTATATTTGTGGGTGTTCTTTTTTTTTTCCTACCATCGAAGAAAATACCATAAAAACAGAAAGTCATTCCCTTTTTTTGTATAAATCCCTGTAAGTCAGTGGCCATCATGCAGGTAACAAAGGACAGTAACATCATTTTTCCTCTGTAAAAGCGTGAAAAAGGCATTCCGAATGGAAGTCCTTTCTCCGAATTTGTTGCCATTCAACGTGTGATAAATAAGGGAATTTCATTTTGATGTCGAATAAATCCGCTCCGGTGAAAAGAAAACGAACTATTCCGGAAGAAATGTGTATCCCCCCCCCAAAAAAAATGGCCTTCCTGGCTGGTGACATGCACACAAGCACAAAATAAAAATAAAAACCAGCATTCTTTCTTCACACACCCTGGATTGTTTCGATAAGAAAACGTGAAATGGAAAAACATTCGTAATAGTATTTTAGTTTCTGCTGCTTGGAAATTGGTAACTAGCACTTGGACTGAAAACTTCTATTTTGCAATACATGGTCTTAGCAGAAAAATGTGCTGTAGAGATTTACTTCCGACAATTGGTGCAGCTGCTTTGCAGGGGATTGAGTCAACCGCGGAAGTTAGGGAAAAACAGATCTTTCGGAGGAAAGTGGGAAGTTTCATACATTTTGAAGATGCATTTCCATTTGCAGGTTCCGTCTGGAATCAAATAGGCCTTATTCCACTATTTTGTCCTTTTTGATTTTTCAAGGTCTATTTGTGTCATTATATACGATAGTGCCGGGTTTCAAATCTATTTTGTTCTAGTACGTCTAAATAAAAAAGAAATACTTTTGCGTACAAGTAAAAGTTAAGAACATTTATGTTATATTTATACTTATCTTATTTAAATATACTCAAACACAGGAATTAAGAAAGAAGAGAAAATAAAAATAATTGCATTTCTTGATCATATTTAGTGGAACATAGATTTAGTACGGTCACAAATTTGCTAAAAACAGAAAGAAACCAACTATAAATAGCAAATTCTTGTGATAGTGTTCACAAAAATAATGCTAAGGTTTAATTCATGAGTAGTAATGCAGCACCTTTTCACTGGGATCCGTTTTAGTTTTATAAGAAGTTTTTATTTTCATATTTTCCTACATTATCTTTACTTTATGCCAATAAATAAATATTACTATAAAGGATTTTAATAAATTTTATAAATTCAAGCTTTAAACTGTTTAAATTACAAATGTTTATTTACGATGCTGTAAGATTCAAGTAAAGACATAGATATGTAAAATAACATTATTTTTTACTACATGTTTCTCATAGTTCTGTTAAAGAAAGCATAATTACAACAAATTCTGAGTAAAAAAATGTTTCTGTAAAAGAGGGTGCTAATAAAAAACATTATAGATTATACTACATATAAATACATTATATTTTAATATTTAAGGAATATTTATGAATGTATTTCTTTTTATTTGTTTTCATTAGTAAATTATATTCAGTTACTTATACTTTTTTCTTTTAAAAAATACATCACTACAGTTTTTACTATTTTTTTTAAAGTAACAGAAAATAAACTGTTGGAAACACAACCTGATACCATGCAAAGTTTACGAACATTATTATACATGTTATATAAACTTTGTATTTATTTCTTCAACGGATTGTTATACATGTCATATATTTTGAGTTTTACTTCCAAAAAAGTAGTAACTTAGAAGAAAATAGCGTTCATTCAGAGACAAAAACATGGTGATTTTTTTGCTTACTGTATATTTGTGGGTGAGGGAAAAATATTCTTTTTTTCTTCCTTCGAAGAAAATACCATACAAACAGAAATTCATTCCCTTTTTTCGCATAAATCCATGTAAGTCAGAGGCCATGCAGGTAATAAAGAACAGTTACATCATTTTTCAGCTGTAAAAGCGTGAAAAAGGCATTCCGAATCGAAGTCCTTTCTCCGAATTTGTTGCTATTCGACTTGTGATAAATAAATGAATTTCATTTTGATGTCGAATAAATCCGCTCTAAAAACAAAACGAAATATTCCGGGAAAAATATGTATCCCAGAAAAAAAATGGCCTTTCCTGGCTGGTGACATGCACACATGTACAAAATAAAAATAAAAAGAAGCATTCTTTCTTCACCGACCCTTTATTGTTTCTATAAGAAAAAGGCGAAATGGAGAAACGTTCGTAATAGGATGTCAGTGTCTGCTTCTGGAAAATAGGAAACTAACACTTGGAGTGAAAGCTTCTATTTTGCAGTACATGATCTTAGCAGAAAAATGTGCTGTGGAGATTTACTTTCGACAATTGGTGCAGCTGCTTTGCAGGGGATTGAGTCGACCGCGGAAGTTAGGGAAAAACAGATCTTTTGGAAGAGAGTGGGAAGTTTCATTCATTTTGAAGATACATTTCCATTTGCAGGTTCTTTCTGGAATAAAATAGGCCCCATTCACTATTTCCTCCTTTTGATTTTTCAAGTGCTATTTGTGTCATTGGATACGATAGTGCCGCGCCTCAAATATATTTTGTTCAAGTACGAATAAATAAGAAAAAGAAATACTTTTATTTTCATGTAACATTTAAATATATTTATACTTATCTCATTTCTAACACTTTATTACAATGTAGGGAATTATATAGTTATTTTAACATGATAGCTCTTGATCAATAAGAATGTAGTGTAGACTGAAGCGGCATTGTGGATAGTACTTTAAACTTTACAAATAAATGAGCTTGGTTCAAAACCCGTACTTGTCAAAAAGAATAATCCCCAGATGGAACTAATGATAATAAACCTTCATGACTTAATTCGAATATAGAACAGAAGACCCTTCATAGTTTACATGAGGTATGGTTGAATCAGCTACATGTAGTAATTGATATGTGGCCGAGTGGCCATTCACTAATAGTTATTGGTGAATGGCCGAGTGTTCAGCTCTTTGATGCTCGGTGCCACAGGTTTCGATGATGTTTACAGTTGTTCGGAATCCACATTAAGCCGTAGGTCCCGATCTGATATGACTGTAGAGTATCACATAAACATGTCGGACGTCTCACCCACATCGTTTCCAAACTATATAGGAGCAACTTAGCTCTAGGCACCATGAAGAAGTGTGGTGTAGTAGTAGTGCTAGTAATTGGAATATATAATTGTATGGTGATAAATAATTGATATGTTTGCCATCAAAACAACAATTTTGTAAAAAAAAAATAAAAAAAAATAAAAAATATTTTTTAATTGAATACCTTTTAATCTATCCATATTGTTCAAATAAATATTACATATACATGAAAAGATATTTTTAAATTTTTTTAGCATTAATTAAAGATTGATAACTGATTCTGCAAAGATTAACAAATTTAATTAAAATTTTAAATAAATTAGTTTTTCACAATTTTTTCTTTTTAATATATTCTAGTTTCTTCGATTTTTTTTTACAGACTTTGTAATTTGTTGTTACTAACGTACGACACCTTTTAACTTTTAAAAACTGTTAGCCAGATGACTGGTTCAAATATTAGGTCCAGATTATCAGAAAACTGTTTTAAGCCTTGTTTTCTTACAAATATTTGAGCACATATACTTACCAATAATAATTACAATTATCGTTTAACGCAGTTTACAATTTAATTTTTTGCATGCAATTCATCGAATTATTATAATGATAATCGTTACAAAATTTAGGATTCAAATTTAGCAACTCAATTAAACATTTTTCTTTTGAAGCGATTTCTATTTAAAACTGTCAATTTCAAGTTCTTAATAATACAGAAAATTTCTTTCTTTTTTAGTAAATATCTCAACTTACTAGTTTTTTGATGTTACATAGAAACGAGCATATTTTCTGAAATGCATGATTTATTTTAAACATTTTTTTTTAATATAAAAAGAATATTTTCCTTTAAAATTCAAATTTCTATTCAAATTGAATACGGATTCCAGTTCAATAAATAAATTAATTAATTTTGCAATTGTATTATGTAACAATGAATTTGTTAAATATTAGTAATTCTAATTAGAATTAAATTTCTTGATAAAATGATTTTTTTCATCATATGCATAAACTTTATTTTAAATCACTCTCACTGACTTAAAAAACATTTAATAAAAGGCATAGATTTTTTAAAAAATATATTAATTTCTACACAAACTTATAATTTTCAATAGGATTTCTTTTTCAAACATTATTAAAAATGATGTTCAAATTCAGTTATAAAAATTTGTACATAATTAATTAATGCAATTCATTCCAAAAATATTAACTTTGGATATCTTAGTCATTAACAGTCAATGTATTAACTTAGCAACAACTTCTATAACAATGTTATAGAACTTAGTAGTGTTATAATTAAAATTTATATATTAAAAAAAAATTCTACTGAAAATTGCATCAACATTCCATTTTGTATATTAAGTATAAAGAAAAAATATATTTTTCTTTTTTTTTTCAATTTAAGCATAATTATGCCATTTTCATTAATTTTCTGTGACAAATTTCCTTTATGGCGTAGGCAATAAAAAAACCTAATTCCAGACTCATCTAAAATAAAAACACTCTGAGATAAAATTAAAACTGCATCCCACCCACCTACATGCATACTTGCACATCCCCTTCCACGCACTTAGTTAATAGTTTCCACGAAAAGATTCCGTGCAGGTGTGGAAAACCACTCTAAAAATTATTTTTTTCTTCTTCCTCTCTCACCAATTATTTTATTTTTAAAGTTTTATCTCTGGTAATAAAAATCTGGCTGGCGATGTCCTATCGACCGCTGGCCATATCGCCAACTTTTGAAGAGCGGGTGCAGTGGAAAGCACAATATATCCTAACTACCTCGACAAGCCCTGATGACGAGCCGAGAATCCTGCTCTTTTAATGATCCCATGGTGTAGTCATTAGGGAGTCGCTAATGACTCTGCGCCGCACTGGCGACTAAAAGAGTAAACACTTTTTCTCCATTGCTGAGATCGCCAAGTGCTTATCAGGGCAGCGCGTGTTAAGAAAAATTCGGTGTCCCAGGCATAAGGTGGAAATTTTGATAGCCATCATCTAGTGATGTAAATAAGCAATTTATATCACAGAACCAACTTCCGTAATTATCTCCATTAGAGCGATAAAATGTTTTTGGTTCTATAATTTCGGGTTAATTTTCGGATTGAATGTGTGCAGATTCATAAATTTGCATAAAATGCTTCTTAAGGATGAATTAATATAGTTTGGGAACTAATGAACTTCTCACCTAATAGGAATAGATATTTATTGTAGATTTATATATGTGCGTTATGTCGCTTTAATTTATTATAATTATAAATTAAAATATGATATCACTTTTGGTTATTAATTATAAATTTATTTGAAGAATTAAAAGTTGTACGAGAGATAAAATTTTTTTTATTTATATAAATTCAGATTAAGTATTTGTTAAAATGTTTACTGATGCAATGACTTAATAGTTTTCAAAATATTTCTTAGAACATAAATAATCATATCTAATGAAGTTTCAAGGAGAAACTTGATTCTTTAAATGTATATACATTCTTATCTTTCAATATTAGTATGTAATTCTGGTCTGTCTTTTAAAAATATCCTAATAAATTCCTCTCTGGATCATTTAAAATTTTATTGTAAAGCATTGTAACGTATCATAGCAATAGAATAAGATAGCAATTAAAATTAAGAATTTTCAGCAGAATGTTTTAAAGCAACTTATACTGCATAATGATATTGAGATAGAATATTAAAATATCATTAATAAATTCGTATGTTATTTTAGTTTTATCGTTTTAATTTAAATATAAAAAAACAGTGTTTTATAACTAATATACATAGTTATATAATATATTGATTGTAATAATAAAACTTAGCACTTATTTATTGCGCATTGAAATTAATTTAAGTCTATTTCTCATTATATTTCTAGAAAAACGGTAGGATGTGAAAAGAAAATTCATAAATACCACGCATTTATCACATTTTAGCATAAAATATTATCTTAATTGTATATTCAGAAAGCAGAAAAATATAAGATATCCCGTTCACATTTCATAGATTATATTATCAAACACAGAAAACCTAAAAATCCCATTATAGCTTCTGTTTTTAATATATATATATATTTGCATTGGCTTAACATGAATTTTTATATTTATTTGTTTTAATGGAAAAAAATGCTGATTGAAATATTTAAAGACAACAAAATTCCCTTTCATGATTAATACTTTAATATAAGCTTAATATATGTTCCTTTCCATCTACTCATTTGATTAATTTTTAATCGAGCTTGCTAGCCTGGAGGTCAATCTATCTCACGCACCATCTAACATATCACCAATAGCCTCTTATCCAGGTACACTGAGATGTGTGTCTATTACTCTGGATGTTACCCTATAAGTAATTGCTTGCCTATTATACCATCATCTCTTCTGTAACACGTTGTCAGCAATTTAACTCCACCGTCCTGAGAGACCTTTCATCCTGATAGAGATTTAATACAAATATCAACGAACATTACTCATTACTCAGCGTTCTTTAACTACAATTCAACGAACTCGCCTGCAACATGTCTGCTGGGTATAGATAGGACGAAATATAGATAGCAGGGAGTTTAATATTCAGGTTCTGACTTAGCGTTAAGCCATTGGAGGAAAAGGTCTAATAAATCCCAAACGATGAACAACTCGAATAAATTACGCTGTCGTAAGCTTTCATATCTGAGAGGGTCTATTCTCGGTTTCTGTAATTGTTAAGAATGGGATTTCTTGAAGTGGTTTCCAGGCACGAGATTGTGGGGAGGTGGGGAAAGGAAACACACCCCTCATACATCCCAGAATGCGAACGTGGTTTGAGTGCCGAATCATGTTTGCAGATCTTTACTGAGAGACGTAAACAGAAACTGTTAAGTGTGTTTTGAAAGATCTGCATTGTAAATGACTAATAAGCGTGAACGAATTTACATTCACAAAGATTTATTAAAATATTCAAATTCAAGTGAAAATTGTAAAAAAAAGAACTAAGATAATGGTTTTATGAAAAATAAGAGTATGTCTTGTAATTCTGACAAACCTTATATTTGTATTTACACAATTTCATGTTTAAACATAATAAATTATATTGATAGTAGTTACCAATGTTAAGGTTTTATGACGTGAGCTCATTTTCCAATACGATAGAGATATATAGCAATTGGAGGAATTTGTTCCTATTTTTTTAATCACGATGTGGATTAAACATACTAAGGATTTTGCCCCTTTCTTTTAACCAAAAGAATAATTTTCTATTCTACAGATTTGAATTTATAGCCATAATAGGCAACAATTTAATACTATTGATCAGAAATCATTTTTACTAATTTTGAATTTATTCTTTTATATTTCATCGTTTTGTATTTTAACACATCCGATAGCAGTTATTCTTTAGCAAGATTCTATACTATTGGAGAGTAGGCTATCCTAGCATACAACGAATACGAAAGCAAATGCTTCAGTATTTAAAATGCTAAATAAATGTAAATTCGATATTTCTAAATATTTATCGCTTTCAATTTATCCATAAATACATTTATTTTGATATTTTATACTTAAAAGAACATGTAAAGAACTTACACTTATGAAAGAATTTATGTATACGCTAATTATTATTAAATACTATTTTTTATAATACATCACTATTTTACTATTTATTTCTTTGAGGTAAAATTTATATGTACAATTGAATATTTTTTTTCATAGATATATGTATATTAATTCAAAAATGTAGAAAAATACTCTAGTACAAAACTCTAGTTTAAATAAAGGTGGCTTCAATATTACGTCCCTACAGAGTAGGTCAGTGCTTTCTATTTTATTACTACTCTATGTTTTGATTCAAGCTCGGTTGTGGGTGTATTTTATTTCGGTTGTGTGCTTATCAAGACAAAATTGTATTAAAACTTTTTTTTAAATACATTTTTCATGAAATATTTAGATGCTTCTTTTGCTTAATTTCTCATTTCAAAATGAAGACAAAAATATTTTCAAAGACATTTTATAAAATTTAAGTACCTTTTTGTTGTGGTTTGTAGAGAATTCTCTGAACAAAATTTAATAACAAAGCATTTATAAAAAAAAGGTATAGTGGTAGTTAAAGAAGAATACCGTAAATGTCTGAATATCTTATGACAGTTATTCTATTGGCTTTAAATAAAGTGTTTACTAACGCTGAAATAATGTGTTATTTTACTGATTAATGTATTAAGTTTACTAAAATTTCTTCAAAATTCAAGTGAATTTCCTAGATGAAAACATTTTGTTTATAGCAGAATTTTTTGTGCATATTTTCTTCTGCAATATATTTAATGAAATTTTTTTTTTAAATAACTTATTCTATTCCTTGCCTCTTGATAAAGTGACTTCCAAAAATCACAAATGTCTATCTTCATACTACAAATTTAAGGTAACAATTATTCAATTATTAATCAATTGTCAGATATCTTAAATAAAGCTACTTCATTCACTAAAACATTAATTCAGTTACGAGGTACTTTGACGGGGAAACTACTTCGCATTTGTGTGTGTTATGGAAAAAAGATAGAATTACCGCCATGTTTCCAAATTTTCAAATATCGAATGACAGACGTTGTTATAATCATCTCTAACTATCTTGGAATTCAATAATTATAATTAATATAAACTTAAGTTATATTTATAAATAACTTTATTAATTTAATTAATTTTAATTTTTAATGTTGGAATCAAATTTCAGGAAACAGTTACTCTAATATATTCAGATATCTTAATAAAAAATTAGTGATTAATTAACACATTATTTCAGCGTCGACACTATTATAAATATACACAATATATTTTGACAATTTTTCTCATGGAAATACCACTTTGCTATTTTGACGCTTAAAGGGAAAAATATTTTGGAGAGATCTTTAAAAAAAAAATACTTCACATTCAAGTGTCGTATGAAAAAAATTGACTCTGATTTGACTGCCACTATGCTTACTTTTCAAATGTCGAATGTAAAACATGGTTATAATCGCATCAGAGTATCTTGTTATCATGCTTACTGTAGTACCAGGGTACCGTTGGGACTAGAGTTCTTTGTCATTTGATCTAGCCTGACAGATTTTCAATTGAGTCACGTAAGAAGATGATATGCAAACAACTTTTATTAAATTTATTCCGCTTATAAATATATTTCAGTTTTATTTAGTTACAGTTGCAACTATTTTCACTCTAAAATATTATTTTTCATATGATTTAATTTATGTTTGTGTAAGAGCAAATAAAAGATAAATACTCCAACATTTAAAAAAAATAGGAAACTGTTTTGTGCAGTTCGATGAATGTATTGAAGAAAAGTGAAAATACTTCAAGTCTTTTACTATATATCATATCTTTTTTAAACATTAACGATAAAATATCAATAAAATATTGAATTAAACATTAATAGCAAAAAATGAAATTATGGTTCTGACTATGGTTACAAGTCTTCCAAAAAAATTGTTAATTAGAAATTCATCAAAAATCTCTATGTTCTGTTCATTTAAATGATTAAAATTTACAGTTTCTTAATAAAAATACGGATAATTAGAATTAATTTAACAATATAAAAATGTTATTTCCTTATTAGAATTCATTTCCTTAATTTTCAAAATTTCACCTCACTTTTTTCTTATTTCTGATATTACTTATATGTCAAATAATTAATTGTCAAATAATAAGAATTATCATGATGATTTGTATTATAATATTTTACACGGATCTCGAATATTTTATTTTTTTATTTCAGAGCTATATTTTGGAAGGTTTACATTTTTTATGGTTATTTCAACGTATTCCATTTTCTGCTGTTTCAAGAAACTTCTAGAAAGAAATAATGGTTCTTTGAGAACCGCTCATCTGACACATTCTATTTTTGTGGTTAAGAAAACTATTGGAGGATTTACTTTGTGATATACAGAACCACTTCTTCAGTACCTTTTACGGTTCTGTTGTCTATTGGGAGATTCGAGTGATACTCGTTCCATTCAAACAGAATTCATATGTTTCTTTTGTTAAAAGTCTTGGAATATAAGTATATGGATAAATTTAAAATAAGATTAAATAAAATTAAGCTACAGACTTACGCTATAAAACCATTACACCGTAAAACTATGACGTCTTTCTGTTTTTTTAAAAATAATTTTCGACAAAAAAAAAAAAAAACAATTCGCTTAGATTTCCAGAGTTAATTTGTCTGCATTTTTTTTTTAAAGTAAATCTTAGATGTTCCATTTTTAACAGTAGGCAGCAAGGGTCAGTCCTTTGAGATTGCACTAACCTGTAACTCGAAACCTAACTCGAAATCCTGTAAGCACAGTCGAACCTAAAAAAATTTGGAATCCGTGGCCCAGTGGTAACGGTCGCAGCTAGAAAGCAGGCGGATTCAGGTTCAAATCGGTGGCCTTGTTGTTTCAGCAACATGGAAAATCGATGGCGATTGAAGCCTTCATTATTCGTCGAAGGGCTGTTTGTGGAATTCATCAGTGGAACACGTGGGCCCCCGATGTTCACTAAAAATACCCGAAGGCACCCGATGTTCACCAAGTCCTTTAATTGCACTTGAGAAGATAACTACCCCCCTGGATGTGTTCATGTATATATCCTAGAAGCTTCGGGCACATTTGAGGAGCCTTAAATAAAATAATGATCAGAGAAGAAAAAAACGGAAGAGAAAAATAAAAATAATTGAATTTCTTAATCATATTAAGTGGGACATATATTTTGTAAGGTCCCAAATGTGTTTTGTGTGAATAGAGAATTGTGGTAATAGTGCTCACAAAAAGAAAGCCGATGATTAATTCATGGGTAGGAAAGCAGCAGGTTCATCCTTGTAATTATGATAGTTTTTAATTTTATGTTTGGTTTTAATTTTCATATTTCCTTTTATTCTCTTTATTTTATGTGAGTAAATATTACTGTAAATGGTACTATACTGTAAATATAACTATACATGATTGTAATAAATTTAAAAAATTCAAGCTTTAAAGATTAATTATAGTATCTTTATTTACTATGTTGTAAGAAGTAAGTAAATAAATAAAGGAATATTAATTTTTTACTACATCTCCCTCTCATTTTGGTTAAAAAAAGTAAATTTCCAACAAAACGCAAAGCAATCATATATTTTTTTTTCTGAAAAAGGGAGTAATAAAGTAAGTAAATTCGGGAAAAACCAGGTTAATATAAATATATCATATTTAAAAAATAATTAAATATACTATTCTTTTTATTTGTTTTTTTTTAGTGAATTATATTCGGTTACTTGCCCTTTTTCTTTTAAAAAATACATCATTTCAGTTTTTATTACTTTTTTTTAAAGTATACAGAAAATAAACTACAGAAAACACAACATGATACCATGCAAAGTTTATGAACACTATTATGCATGTTTTATAAACTTTGTATTTATTTCTTCAGCAGATTGTTATAAATGTCATATATTTTGAGTTTTACTTCGGAAAAAGTAGTAACTTAGAAGAAAAAGACAAAAATCGCACGATTTTTTGATTACAATATATTTGTTGGGTGCGGGATAAATATTTTTTTTCATTCCTTCGAAGAAAATACCATAAAAACAGAAAGTCATTCCTTTTTTCGTATAAATCCCTGTAAGTCAGAGGCCATGCAGGTAACAAAGGACAGTTACATCATTTTTCCGCTGTAAAAGCTGAAAAAGCTTCCTCCGAATTTGTTGCCATTCGACTTGTGATAAATAAGGGAATTTCATTTTGATGCCGAATAAATCCGCTCCGGTGAAAACAAAACGAAATATTCCGGGAGAAATGTGTATCCCGAAAAAAAATGGCCTTTCCTGGCTGGTGACATGCACACACGCACAAAATAAAAATAAAAAGAAGCATTCTTTCTTCACAGACCCTTTATTGTTTCGATAAGAAAACGCGAAATGGAGAAACGTTCGTAATAGGATTTCAGTTTCTTCTTCTTGGAAATAGGAAACTAACACTTGGACTGAAAGCTTCTATTTTGCAATACATGATCTTAGCAGAAAAATGTGCTATAGAGATTTACTTCCGACAATTGGTGGAGCAGCTTTGCAGGGGATTGAATCGACCGCGGAAGTTAGGGGAAAACAGATCTTTCGGAAGAGAGTCGGAGGTTTCATACATTTTGAAGATGCATTTCCATTCGCAGGTTCTTTCTGGTAATAAATAGGCGCTATTTCACTATTCCGTCCTTTGGATTTTTCAAGTGCTATTTGTGTCATTTGATACGATAGTGCCGGAGCGCAAATAATTTGGTTCAAGTGCGAATAAATAAAAAATTAATCCTTTTATGTTCATGTAACAATTAAGTTTTATTTATATCTACTTTATTTTTATATAATAAAACATTAAATTTTATAATTATTTGATCATGACAGCTGTGGATCCATAAGAATAAAGAAGTTGATTTTGGTAATTTTAAAACTCATAACTGAAGCGGCGTGGTAGATGTCACATTTAGCTTTACAAATAAAGAAGCTTGGTTCAAACCCAGCACATGCCAAAAAGAATGAATTAATCACAAGAAGAATTACTAACAAATATCCATGCCACACTCAGGATTCTAACTTGAAGCCTAAGGTACCAAAGACCAGAGTGGCCACTTTTCCATCAGGCCTAATTGGATTCTAGAATGAAATTGCAACTCTCTCAGCAACCAATTCCGAATGTATTCGTGTGCGTATCGTAGAAGCCAGTGGTTCAGTTATGGAGTATTTAATAAGAATAAATGACCGGAAAAGTTACAAAGTAAAAAGAGAAAATACAAAAATTGTGTCACTTCATCACATTTAGAAAACATAGATATAATGCTATCACAAATGTATAAAAAAAGAAAACCAACTATGAATAGCGAATTGTGGCAAAAACAAAGCCGATGATTAATTCACGGATAGCAATGCACCATACTCCTCTTTCTCATTAGAATACTTTTTTAATCGTATGCGTAGATTTATTTTCATATTTTTCTTCATTATCTTTATTTTATGGGCTAATGTATATAATACTATAAGTGATTTTAATAAATTTTATGAATTCAAGCTCTAATGTGTCTTAATTACAATATCTTTATTTACTATGTTGTGAGAAGTAAATAGATTCATATATATGTAAAATAACATTATTTTTTAATACACCTTTTTCTCAGTTATGTTGAAGAAAGTAAATTTCCAACTAAAAGACTAAATGATATATTTTTTTTTAAGAGAGGGTGGTAATAAATTTGGAACCCACTAAATTAAAATAAATATATTTTAATTCAATTTTTGAACAATATCTAAATATATAGTTATTTTAATTGGATTTTTAGTAAAATGTATTCAGTTACTACTGTCTTTTAAAAATGCATTATTTCCCCAGTTTTTTACTGTTTTTTTAAAGTATGCAGAAAATAAAGCTACAGGAAACACACCCTGATACCATGAAAAGTTTATGAGCACTATTATACATGTTTTTATAAACTTTGTATTTATTTCTTTCAACG
>BPLQ01009933.1:0-21099 GCA_021605075.1 Caerostris darwini
ATTGAGTGATTTATTTTTTCTTTTAAATATTCTTTTACTTTGGGTTCAGCGCAATTATTTTCAGGAATGCTCCTTACTGCAATTACCGTATTTGGAAACTTCTGCTGGGCAGGAATCTGTAAGTGTGGTTTTGAACTGCAGTTTTCATATTTAACAGGAATTTTGCAATTATTAGTGGGATGTGGAAGACATTAGCGACACTGTCGGGATTCATAAAAAAGATATTTTGTTGTACGAGCCATAATCAGCGTTCTCTGATAACACTGTTTCTAAAATAGTTACTAGCACAAGTACGAATAAGACCGGGCTCGAATTCACTTTCCGGAAAATCACGTCGGAGTTCCTTTACTGTGAAGCTGTATTGTTTTTCAGTTCTTTTGAGAGATCCACCAGGTATATACATCGATGAAGATGCTGTGCAATAGAAATCGAATGTGTATTTTTATATAGGTAAAGAGATGCAGATATTGAAATGCTCATAAAAGCCTTCATATTTGTCAATTCGCGAGTTGTGTCCAAAATATTTGTATGCATGAGTAATGTATCCTGTCTGGCGATGCTCACATAATCGATGGGTTTTAAAGTAGTTACTTTGGAGGGAAAAGATTGCCTTCAGCACTTTTAGGATGGGCTTTGGGAATGCGCCCACTATTTGACCTCGAGAATTATAGTAAAAGTTGTGCATCATTTTGAAATGCAATATGTAGCGGTTAGCTTTAAAATGGATATCTTCATAAAATCCATCTACATTCCGTGATATTACAGTTTAAGCGGTGTCCTCCATGTCGAATGTCGGAGCTTACAGTGAAAATTGAAGGACTTCCTTGACCTACCATTGTATACAGTAAATAAAAACAAAATGGATATCTTCAAAATCAAAGTAAAATAGTCATTACAGTTTAACCTACATATAGGTAACTAAAAGAAAAACTGCATAAAAAAAAAGAAAAAAAATACAATCTTAAAAAGCTAATAAATGGATAAACTGAGAGATAAAGCAGGCAAATATTTACTAAAATACAGCTCACCTTTACTCAGTGAATAAGAAAAACCATATAACCTGGTGTTATGAGATTTAGTACTCACGCATTAACGGTACCTTGTTGACAGTTGGCCAATAAAGAGCACACGCGCCAACCGCAGCTACAGATTTGGCGGTTTTAAGTGGCACCATCTATTCTATTGGTTTGGTAACCTTACGTAGCTGTTAGATCAGTGAATACAAAAACCGCCGAGTCTGTTGCCAAGGTACCGTTAGTTAAGTACCGAGATTTCCAAGACGCGGAAGATTTCCGTTTTCATCGCTTTTGAAGCTTAGATTCCGGGGTGCAGTTATTTTTTGATATGATCTGGATTAATGCAGCACAGCCTAAACTAAAAGCATTCAAAAAATATTTTATATTAAATTGCTTTAATGAATATTTTATTATTGATTCTTTTATTTATGAAAACAGTTCTACCATTTTTGCTCAGTTTCTTACATTTCATATCAAGATAATCAAAATTTGAAAATTTTGAAATCATTTTGAGGGATCATTTTTTTTTTATTCCATATTAATCTCCGATTAAATTATGTTGTGATTGAATTTTTTTTCAAATATAACAAATGGATTTTATTTAATCGTTATTATTTTAGCATTAGACAAAAATTAAGAAATTTATAGGATTGTAAACGATACATTTTCTTAATATAAAAATGGCGCCCCTTTCTTATTTTAGTAGACACATGAGGGTAAATGCCACATATTTTTCCTAAACCGACCAACCTTACAGATTTACTTTTTTTATATTCGACATAATCAAAAACGTTTTTCTAATAGTAATAGTAGTAGTATTTGTAGCGAATGTAAAATTCATTGGCAATTTCAATTTTAAAACGCATTTGATCTAAAATATAATCAGGGTAATTGAAGAATATTCATAAATAAAAACGCTGTGAAAGATTGTTATCTTCTATCATAAATATTCACAGATAGTAATAACGCTGTTACTTATACTTAAAATATCAATTTTGTATTTCCAAACATTAAACAATATTTCACGAACTGATTAAAATGTAAGTCACTATGAGGCCCCTTTGTTCTGTTACTTAACCTTCATGCCACATCAGAGTTAAAAATTCCTCGAATCTTACTTGCAATTTATCTAAACTAAAACATAATACGAAAAATTACTTTTTAAAATATAGTAGCACTAGATTTTTTTTTATTTGTTGGCAATTTGGGAGTTATGATAATGAAATGAAATGAAGCAAATTTGCTATAAATAAGAAAAGGTACACGAATGTATTTAAAGGAAACATTTCACACCAATATAAAAATCGCACCTATTTTCATCGTGGTATTTCTCATTGCAACATATAAACAGTTTTTTTTTATCCTGCGAATCGAGGACTAAAAGCAATGGCGGAACTTGGTGGCTCAGCTGCAGAAAAGAACTCACTTTCTTGTGGTGTTTGTGGAAAACGATTTTCTGAGAAACGGAAGTTGAAACTGCATTTACTTTGCCATTCAGGAGAAAAGCCACATGCGTGTGACGTGTGCGATAAAAAATTCCTTTGTAAGGGTAATTTTAAAAAACATTTACTAATTCACGAGGGAAAGAAATCCCACGAGTGCGAAAGATGTAGAAAAAGTTTAGTCGAAAGGAGAATCTAAAACGCCACATGGTTACTCATACGAAAGAAAGGCCTCATGTGTGCCCTCTGTGCAAGAAAGCTTTTGGAAATGCATCACATTTAAAGCGACACCTGAGAACTCACACAAAAGAGAAACCGTATTCGTGTGAACTGTGCAATAAGGCATTTTCTCATACAGAAACTTTACAAACACATTATCGCGTTCATACTGAAGAAAAACCGTACGTGTGCGAAGCATGTCAGAAAGGGTTTTCCCGAAAATGTAATTTAACTGTTCATTTGAATACTCATTCCGCCGAAAAGCCATTTGCGTGTGATGTATGTCATAAACGATTTTCTCGTAAAAGTTCTTTATCAAGCCCTGAGAAAATTCATATAAACAAAGATGTAAAAGTTCATCATGGAAATCTTTCCTCAAACTAGACTTTGTATTTTAAAAATGAGATTCATATGTATTTTTACTTTCATGACAAATACGGAGATTTTAATTATTCTTATGCATTAATCTCTTTTGTTGTTTTAAATTTTTGTGAATTAGTGGGGGTTTTTTATCTTTATGTATCAAGTTTAATTTGTCTTTTGGATTGTTGAATAAGTCTTGGAGAAAGTATTTTATGCTTTATATAGTGTGTGAATGATTGAGAATAAATGATGTGCGACTTCTGTATAAATCTAAATGTTTTCAAAGCCATATTTGCAGAATTATATTTCAATAAAATTTCAGCTTTTTTTTTTTTATTGGAATATTCTTTTAAATATCGACAATTGTTTGTGCATGATCTTATGTATATATTTTTTTATCTTTAATATGTATATAAATGTATTTTTAAACCTAAGCATTACTTTTATTAATATAGCATTCATATTCATTCGCGATTTTAATCAATCGATGGCTGTTATGTATTTATATTAGATGTTTGTAAATGTAATATATTATATACGTAGTATTTCAATAAATATGAACTAATAATTTATTCTCTTTTAATATATTGGACAAATATTTTCAGAGGATATCTTAAAATTTTCCGAAGAAATATTGTATTTTCGCATCATTATTACAGAGTGTATTATATCTAATTAAAATATTTTTATATACCTTCAGAGACATTTATTCATTTTTTGATTGTATATTTTGTTCAGCACTTTATAAAATACTTCCAATGAAACTTTCAACTCATTCACTAGTCTGTGTGAGAAGTGCGATTTCAGCAATAAACGCTCAAATGTTCACGGCAAAAAAATGCGGTTTTACTGTATCTTTGTAAACTTGATTTACTCCTTATCTGAATATGTGCAATATACATGCTGAAAAACATGGGTGCAGAAAATTACCCTGAACGTAGTAATGTGTAAGGATACATTCAATTCATGTAACTTTTGGCGAAATTAAATTTTAAAATTAGATATTTAATAGTATCAATAAACCTAGATCTGAATTTCGATTTATGGATATTTGAAATGAGTTGAATAAAAAAAATTAATAAAGATTATAATAAAGATCAATTAATGAATAGTCACATCTAGCTAATTATTTATTAATTTTATTTAAAGTTACTATTAGAGATTAATGCAAACAGTTATATTTGTAATTAAAGCAAATAAACTTTCTTTTTATATAATTAAAATATATTTTCTACTATAGGACAGCAGAACATTAGGATCTTTATTCGAGTTAAGTGTCAAAAAATTTCAAATGGAGAAGAACATGTTCAGTTTTGGTTCAATCGTTCATCAATCGGAATCGAAACCTCTAAAGTTATTAGTAATAATTTGTAATCGGTTTACCAAATATAATCCTGACAGATCTAAATTTTGTAAAGCGATAAGGTTCATCAAAGGCATAAAAAACTCAATAGACAGCAGATTTTACAATAGAAGAAAAATTAACTAATAAAATACAGTAATCAAAATCACTTAACATTGTATAATTATAGAATATGATTTCTAAGTCAAAGCAAGTCTTTGAATATTTTCCAAGCAAGTTTGGTAGTTTAAAATACTATAGCTATAAATAAAGCTGGAATTTCAAAATCCTTAATAAACAAAATTGTTCGAAATACCTTGTTTGATTAACCCAAATAGAACAATCAACAAACGGGGCCGAATTTAATGCACTCCGATATCCGCATCCAATTTCTATAACTTATTATCGAATTATAAATTTGTTCCCCCTTTTTATGTATTGCTTCAAATATGGACTCGGATTAAAAAGGAATAGATTAAATTTGAAGGGTGTTTTAACAGAAAAGGTAATCCCCAAAATTTTTATCGATGAATTTGATTTAAAGAGAATATTTTTTTATTAAAATTGATTGCTTGCTAACCTACATATATTTCGTATTCCTGGCTCATGGACATATGCATTCACCACTACTACGGCAGATGTGCAGCCGATTCTGCTTTATCCGGAGTGCGTAATGTAACCTCTGCAGCATGCACCCACATTATTCTGCTACAAAAATGAGCTAACATATTCAAGTCTGACATCAAGAGGGGATTATAATCCTCTTTATTTATATGTTGAAGCACAAAAGAAGGATATTTCAATCTTGAGATTTATGCTGAAAAACGTTGATATACTCGAAAAGATTTCGGTTCGGCATCGATTGCTGAATTGCAATTATATACAACATACATTACTATACAATTTAGATTACTAAAAGATATAGCGAAATTAAATTCTTTAAATTATAGTACTAATTTACTTCAAACTTTTGGGAAGTTATTTTTAGAAATATTACTTACTCTATTAAATTAAAAATGTTTATATCAAATAATTAACAATTTTACTATTAAAGTCGAATTCTAATATGTAATTCTATTAATTACCCTTTATATCATGATAAGGGGTTATCGATTCTCGACGTTCAAAATTAACAAACTAATTTTGAAAAATTTTATTTTTATTTTTAATTCAGCTCCACGCAAATCATGATTGGGTTAAATTTCCTTTTCAAATATAAATGTAATCAGATTGACTTATTCGTTTGTACTTTGACAATTGTAATAATGAAATGAAGTGAAGCAATTTGCTCATCGGATAGATCTGTATATGAATGCATTTATTGAAAATTCTTGAAACCATTCTAAAAGAAGTGTTTCATTCTGATTGAGACTGCGAGATAAACTTTTAATTTTAGAAGCGATTATAAAACAAAGCAATATCTTGTTTCTTCCTGATTGTTTTTGTGACAAAATAATTTCTTCTCAGAAACGAATATTATAACAAACTGTTCGAAAATGGCGGAAAATAGCCACTCTAGTGCAAAGGAAAGTCCTTTTTTGTGCAACATCTGTGGAAGACGATTCTCTCGAAAAAGCAATTGCATACGACACTTGCAATGCCAGTCGGGAACGAAGCCTCATGCGGGCCACATATGCAACAAGAGATTTCTGACGATGGATGCCTTAAAACGTCATTTGCTATTTCATGATGGGCTAAAACCCCACAAATGCGAAACATGTGACAGAGAATTTGTTCAAAAGATCGATCTGCAACACCACATGCTAACTCACACACAAAAAAAAAGACTCATAAATGTTCTTTGTGTGAAAAAGCCTCTGCCCGTAGATCAAGTCTGTTGCAACATTTGAAAACCCACACAAATGAAAAACCGTTTTCGTGTGAATTATGCAATGCACAATTTTCTCATGGGACTCATTTGCGAAGACATTATCGCATCCATAACAAACGCATCCATCCAAAAGTTAAGCATAAATCGTAAAATGCGAAAACCATGGAGTAAATATTCGTAAAATTATTCCAAATGTCTTGCAGATATTAATTGGGTGAAGAAGAAACATTGGGTTTATGCAAAACTTTTCAGTCGACTACGTCCTGCGCGAAACACCTGCGCATGTCGGAACACACAGAAACCGATTCAAGCAGCATAGGCAGTTCAGACAAGTTTTGTACAACTGCTGTGCGAAGGAACGTTATTAACCATCAAACAAGGTGAATGATGGCACAAAGACGCCAATTGGACATGTTTGCGAAAGGAAGAATCGTTGGAATGCTGGAATCCGGACGATCACAAACCGAAGTGTCTCGAATTTTGAATGGGGACCAGTCTGTGATCTCAAGACTGTGGCAGAGGTTTCAAAGAACGGGAGATGTTACCCGACAACCAGTATCAGGTTGACCAAGAGTCACAACCCCTAGCCAAGACCGATATCTGCTAATAAGTGCGTGACGTCAGAGGGGCAGTACTGCCAGAGCACTAGGTTCGGCGCTCACATTCGCCACAGGAATACGAATTTCGAGACAAACTGTTTACAGGAGACTCAATCATGCTGGCCTGTATGCCAGAAGACCAACAGTTTGCATTCCCCTCACGTCTGCGCATCAACGCGCTCGTTTGAACTGGAGTTTGAAACATCAACATTGGAGTGTGGGAGCGTGGGCCAATAGTCCCGGTTTAGTCTGAGTAGTGATTCTCGTCGGGTAACGATATGGAGAGAACGTGGAACACGTTTTGAACCAAGAAACATAACGGAAAGACATCATTTTCCATCAAGGGGAGTAATGGTATGGGCAGGCATCATGATGGACGGTCGCACAGACCTCCATTTCTTTGACACGGGATCTGTGACTGGTCAAAGATACAGAGACGAAGTTCTTGAACCTTATGTTCGCTTGTTTCGAGGTGCTGTCGGTCCTGACTTTATATTCATGGAGGATAATGCGCCATGTCACCGATCGGTGCTGGTTGATGACGTCCTTGAAACGGAAAACATCCAGCGCATGTCGTGGCCTGCGAACTCCCCTGATTTAAATCCTATCGAGCATGTATGGGATATGCTCGGGAGACAAATTGCAGCCCTTTCGCACCCACCAAGCTCCGTTACAGAACTGAAGGGAGCTCTCCAAGAAGCTTGGAACCGTTTGAGCCCACAACTCATTCATCATCTCATAGCAAGTATGGTAAATCGCTGTGCAGCGTGCCTGGCTGTCAGAGATGACCACACGCCTTATTAAACTGCAGCATCAGTTTTTTATTTAATGTTTTCTTTCATTTTTTCTTTAAAGTGTGAACCCTTGCTATGCTCAGTTTTCTTTCAAACTGCTACTTTGGATAATAAAATTAATTATTATCGTTCTTTTGATTTGCTTTCTTATTTTATAACCATTTTACACTCGCATATCACGTTTCCCGTCATTCTGATTTACAGTTCCTTCTTTATTCACATAATTATCAATTATGTTTAACTTTTGGACACCAGTGTAGTTTTAGCATTTAGCATTTTTATATTTATCTTTTTCTCCCATGTGAAAGCTTTTAAGTATAATGAAGTTTTAATATTTGAAATGAGGTATTTTAAAGTAATAGAATTTCATAAAGATTTATGTTTATTTATATAACAGATTTGTTTATATATCGGACGGTCATTTCTGAGTACATTTTTTAATTTTCAAAATAATGATTGTATTTCTAAATAATTACTGTAAAAAATTTCAATAGACATTTTATTTGTAATCAAATATGAAAGTTAATTAATTATTGAAATAAAACATTTTTACTTTCGGCTATTTTTTTATTTATGTTGATAAAATGTTACTCATGTGAAACTAAAGCTGCTTCACTTACCCTTCCTGTGTAAAAAGCTAAAGAATTCTGTTTAAAACTGCTGAAGTGTATACACAGGGCCACGGCTTTTTCCTGTTCATTTATAAATGATTGTTCCCGTTGTTCGTATATGTATTTCTTATAATTCTCATCCTATGAAGTGGGCTATGGGTGGATGGTAACTTATCATGATGTGATCTATTTATTTCAGCGAATATAGGCAGCTTCAAGTTGGGGAAAAATTTATGTTATGTTATAAAAGAAAACATAACGGGTTTAACGGTCACAAAATGAAACGTAAGCAAAAGATGATGATTGAATGTGAGGAATGCGCATTTCTTGTGGATGTCCGGCGTTGCCTAAATGAATTGTAACCTGATTTGCAAGGGCATGAAAATTAAACCAGGCTCACTTTTTTTCACAAAAGCCATTTGAAAATAATCATTCTTACAAGAAACATTTCTAATCGGATGTTTTATACCTGTCTTCTGTATTACGATATATTTTTTTTCGGTTAGTCATATGTAGGTTATTTTCTCTTCAAATAATAATTAAAAATAATTTAATTATTAGATTTTTAATGAAAACTGAAATGGGTTAAAATATGTGTGTAGATAATGTTTAACTGCTTACTCTAAACTTATCGCTAGTAAAATTTCATAAGCGACAATAATCCATTTCGAATGCAAATCAATGCGCCATAAAATGCATTAAAGGAATTTTCGGACCATCGATAATAATAGCTTAAGTAAATAAAGGTTCTAACAAACATTAAAATGTTCACATTTTTTCAATAAAAAATTTTTTACAATTTTTTACAAAGTTTCAATGTATGCTTTGTTTCTCGTAAGGAATTTTAGTATCATCGATAATAATAGCTTAAGTAAATAAATGTTCTAAGGAAAATTAAAACGTACAAATTTTTTTCAATAAAAATTTTTTTTATAATTTTATTTTTTTTGTATAGTTTTTTTTTCTTTCTGATGCAGCTGGCAAACACTTTGACAGCTGCATAAGATGCCTTAAGGTAAGCGCTGCACAGACGTACTCACTTTGCATTACCCAGGGGGCGGGTGTAACTTGAAGATAAGCCACGGACGCGGAGTAACATTGCCCCCGCAACGCTCTACGATCCGATTAGACCGGGACTTACAATTTAAAGTGGATTCCAAACCACTACAACTATCCATGGCACCGCCGGCACTCGAGTCAGAGCGTTAGCCACTCGGCCATTCAGGCCCTTATTTTGTATAGTGGAATGCTGCATTTTATGGGCCTGAACGGCCGAGTGGGTAGCGCTCTGACTCTCGGTACCACAGGTTTCGGGTTCAAGTCCCGGCGGTGCCATGGATGTTTGTAGTGGTTCGGAAACCACTTTAAAACGTTGGTCCCTGTGTAATATGATCGTAGAGCGTTGCGGGGGCAAAGTGAGTAACGTCTGTGCAGCGCTTGCCTTAAGGCATCCAAGACCAAGTATCTAAGTGTTTACCAGCTGCATTAGAAAAAAAATGCTGCATTTTATAGCAAAAAGAAACACCGAAACATTTCATTCACGTATGCTTTGTGTCTTGAAATTTGGATAGAATTCAATGAACAGCGGCTCATCCCAAAAGTCTAAAAGCACACCTGAAATTAAGTGTTATAAAACTATTTCTGATGTTAACTATTGTAAACTTTTTAAGGTTTAAAAACTATCGAAGTAGAAAGTACTTTTCTAACAGCAATAAAATGACAAGTACTGAAACTAAATATTTATTTTGCTGATTCATATCTTCAATCCAATCTATTTGCATCTCATTTTAATTGATGTGTTTTCAACGAATTTCCGTTTCTAGAATCTCCAATGTAATCCCAGATAGTTAAAGAATTGCAACAAGACTCATTTGTGTTCTTTTCATTCTAATTTTTATCAATTATTAAATAAATAGAGTAACATTTTTCTCGCGTGTAACTTACCCAAAGAATGAATTAAATTCATGCATTTCCAAACAAGAATCATAAAAAAATATTGTTTGGAATTCATCGCGTAATCGCTTTAACTTACAGATTAATCAATTTGATTCCTCATAGAATTATCTTATTCTCAATTCCAAAATCATCTTTCAAGAGATGTTCCTTTTGAATTTTATGGGGTTGCCCGTTATGCATTTATAATCTTAAAAATACTGAAAAACACAATAAGGAGGTAATTCCTGCATTTAAATTTGGTTTTTTTTTTTGGAAAGTTTATTATAGGTTTAAAATATTGCAAGTAGTCTACAGCCACGGAGTAGTGAAACAATTTCATCAGGAATAAGAATTTGTGAAGATTGGAAGGGCTTGGAGCCAATGAAAACATTTTCTACTTGCTGCGTAGAGCAAGAATTGTGTTTTAAGATCCTTTCTTTGTATGATTATTGTTCATTATTTCATTATTGATATACTACTGTGCCCAAAAAGTAAGACTAATTATTTTTTTTTCAAAAATACTTTAATTATTCTTCCAA
This sequence comes from Caerostris darwini, assembly GCA_021605075.1. NCBI lineage: Eukaryota > Metazoa > Arthropoda > Arachnida > Araneae > Araneidae > Caerostris > Caerostris darwini. The sequence goes on from BPLQ01009933.1 coordinate 10,692, forward strand.
ATTTATTTCATCGTCTTTAAAATAATCCCTTCCGCAAACAATGCACTTATGCCAACTGTTTTTCCAATTCTCAATACATGCTAAATAGTCATCGGCAGGGATGGTTTTCAAAGCTCCTCCGATTCACGTTGAATCTCTTTAATCAAACCAAACTGTATCATTTTGTCATTAGAAAAAAACTAACGAACTGAAGGAATTTTAGTATTCGGCAGAAAATTTATATGAGTGTAAATAATACATTTTCTTAATGTAAAAATCATTCCCCCCTTTCTCATTTTAGTAGATACACGAGGGCATATATGCCATATTTTTTCCGTTTTCCAACCAACTTTATATATATTAAACTTTTTTATATCCGGACCTAATCAAACATCTTTTTAAAAGTAATAATAGTGGGACCTGATTGGCCGAGTGACTAGCGCTCTGGCGCTCGGTGCCATAGGCTTTCGAATTCGAATCGCTCGGTGCCATGGGCACCGAGCGTCAGAGCCATGGATGTTTGTAGTGGTTAGGAATCCACTTTAAACATAGGTTCCGTTCTAATATGACCGTTGGGTGTAGAGCTGACAACACTACCCTGAAAAAAAACATCTCTCGTTTCGAAATCTGCCAATAAGCAGACGGCCTTGGCTTACCATGGGGCTGTTGCGCCATTGATGATGATGAGTAGTAGTAGTTGTAGTGTCGAATGTAAAATTCAATGGTAATTTCTAGTAAAATTTCAATCCTAACGCCCATTTTGATCCAAAATATGATTTGGAAAATTGCAGAATATTCTTAAATAAAACTATGTGAAAGATTTTAATCTTCTGTCATCAATTTTCATAGATAGTATTAACGCTGTTACTTATACCCAAAATATCAATTTTGTATTTCCAAACATTGAACAATTTTTCAACAACTGATTAGAATGAATATGACGTATCTCAAAGAATATGAACAATTCTTTGAGATACGTCTGTTCTGTTACTTAACTTCCATGCCACTACCACTTCCATCAGTGGTAAAAATCCCTCGAATCTCAAAAATGTCCTCCCTTTTTTGGAAGATTCAGATTTTACTTGCAATTTATCCGAACTAAAACATATTTCAAAGAATTATTTTTTCAAATGTAGAAGTACTACAATTTTTTTCTTCTTGTTGGCAATGTGACAGTTATGATAATGAAATTAAGTGAAGCAAATTTGCTACCAATAAGAAAAGATACACAAGTGTATTTAAAGGAAACACTTGATACCAATGCGAAAATCGTTTCTATTCTCATTGCTTTATTTCTTATCGTATGAAATAAACGTTTATTTTTTTATCCTGTGAATACAGAACTTCAAGCAATGGCGGAACTTAACATTAAACATTATCTACACACTTATTTTAACCCATTTCAGTTTTCATTAAAAATCTAATAATTAAATTATTTTTAATTACTATTAGAAGAGAAAATAACCTACATATGACTAACCGAAAAAAAATATATCGTAATACAGAAGACAGGTATAAAACATCTGATTAGAAATAATGAAGAATAATTATTTTCAATGATTATTAAGAATGATTATTTTCAAATGGCTTTTGTGAAAAAAAGTGAACCTGGTTTAATTTTCATGCCCTTGCAAATCAGGTTACAATTCATTTAGGCAATGCCGGATATCCACAAGAAATGCGCATTCCTCACATTCAATCATCATCTTTTGCTTACGTTTCATTTTGTGACCGTTAAAACCGTTATGTTTTCTTTTATAACATAAAATAAATTTTTCCCCAACTTGAAGCTGCCTATATTCGCTGAAATAAATAGATCACATCATGATAAGTTACCATCCACCCATAGCCCACTTCATAGGATGAGAATGCGAATTATAAGAAGTACATATACGAACTACGGGAAAAATCATTTATAAATGAACAGGAAAAAGCAGTGGCCCTGTGTATACACTTCAGCAGTTTTAAACAGAATTCTTTAGCTTTTTACACAGGAAGGGTAAGTGAAGCAGCTTTAGTTTCACATGAGTAACATTTTATCAACATAAATAAAAAAATAGCCGAAAGTAAAAATGTTTTATTTCAATAATTAATTAACTTTCATATTTGATTACAAATAAAATGTCTATTGAAATTTTTTACAGTAATTATTTAGAAATACAATCATTATTTTGAAAATTAGAAAATGTACTCAGAAATAACCGTCCGATATATAAGCAAATCTGCTATATAAATAAACATAAATCTTTATGAAATTCTGTTACTTTAAAATACCTCATTTCAAATATTAAAACTTCATTATACTTAAAAGCTTTCACATGGGAGAAAAAGATAAATATAAAAATGCTAAATGCTAAAACTACACTGGTGTTCGAAAGTTAAACATAATTGATAATTATGTGAATAAAGAAGGAACTGTAAATCAGAATGACGGGAAACGTGATATGCGAGTGTAAAATGGTTATAAAATAAGAAAGCAAATCAAAAGAACGATAATAATTAATTTTATTATCCAAAGTAGCAGTTTGAAAGAAAACTAAGCATAGCAAGGGGGCATACTTTAAAGAAAAAATGAAAGAAAACATTAAATAAAATACTGTTGATGCAGTTTAATAAGGCGTGTGGTCACCTCTGACAGCCAGGCACGCTGCACAGCGATTTACCATACGTGCTATGACATGATGAATGAGTTGTAGGCTCAAACGGTTCCAAGCTTCTTGGAGAGCTCTCTTAAGTTCTGTAACTGAGCTTGGTGGGTGCGAAAGGGCTGCAATTTGTCTTCCGAGCATATCCCATACATGCTCGATAGGATTTAAATCAGGGGACTTCGCATGCCACGATATGAGCTGGATGTTTTCCGTTTCAAGGGAGTCATCAACCAGCACCGATCGGTGACATGGCCCATTATCGTCCATGAATATGAAGTCAGGACCGACAGCACCTCGAAACCAGCGAACATAAGGCACAAGAACTTCGTCTCTGTATCTTTGACCAGTCACAGACCCCGTGTCAAAGAAATGGAAGTCTGTGCTGCCATCCATCATGATGCCTGGCCATACCATTACTCCCCTTGATGGAAAATGATGTATTTCCTTTATGTTTCTTGGTTCAAAACGTGTTCCACGTTCTCTCCATATCGTTACCCGACGAGAATCACTACTCAGACTAAACCGGGACTCGTCACTGAACATCGCATTGGCCCACTCTCCCACATTCCAATGTTGATGTTTCAAACTCAGTTCAAACGAGCGCGTTTATGCGTAGACGTGAGGGGAATGCAAACTGCTTATCTTCTGGCATACAAGCCAGCATGATTGAGTCTCCTGTAAACAGTTTGTCTCGAAATTCGTATTCCGTGGCGAATGTGAGCGCCGAACCCAGTGCTCTGGCAGTACTGCCCCTCTGACGTCGCGCACTTATTACCAGATATCGATCTTGGCTAGGGGTTGTGACTCTTGGTCGACCTGATACAGGTTGTCGGGTAACATCTCCCGTTCTTTGAAACCTCTGCCACAGTCTTGAGATCACAGGCTGGTCCACATTCAAAATTCGAGACACTTCGGTTTGTGATCGCCCGGATTTCAGCATTCCAACGATTCTTCCTTTTGCAAACATGTCCAATTGGCGTCTTTGTGCCATCATTCACCTTGTTTGATGGTTAACAACGTTCCTTCGCACAGCAGTTGCACGAAACTTGTCTGAACTGCCTATGCTGCGTGAATCAGTTTCTCTCCGTTCCGACATGCGCAGGTGTTTCGCGCAGGAAATAGTCGACTGAAAGGTTTTGCAGAAAACCAATGTTTCTTCTTCACCCAATTAATATCTGCAAGAAATTTGGAATAATTTTCGAATATTTACTCCATGTTTTTCGAATTTTACGATTTATGCTTAACTTTTGGATGGATGCTTTTGGTATGGATGCGATAATGTCTTCGCAAATGAGTCCCATGAGAAAATTGTGCATTGCATAATTCACACGAAAACAGTTTTCATTTGTGTGGGTTTTCAAATGTTGCAGCAGACTTGATCTACGGGCAAAGGCTTTTTCCCACAAAGAACATTTATGAGCCTTTTTTTTGTGTGAGTTAGCATGTGGTGTTGCAGATCGATCTTTTGAACAAAATCTCTGTCATGTGTTTCGCATTTGTGGCGTTTTAGCCCATCATGAAATAGCAAATGACGTTTTAATGCATCCATCCTCAGAAATTTTTTATCGCATATGTGGCACGCATGAGGCTTCGTTCCCGAGTGGCATTGCAAGTGTCGTATGCAATTGCTTTTTCGAGAGAATCGTCTTCCACAGATGTTACACAAAAAAGTACTTTCCTTTGCACTAGAGTGGCTGTTTTCCGCCATTTTCGAACAGTTTGTTATAATATTCGTTTCTGAGAAGAAATTATTTTGTCACAAAAACAATCAGGAAGAAACAAGATATTGCTTTGTTTTATAATCGCTTCTAAAATTAAAAGTTTATCTCGCAGTCTCAATCAGAATGAAACACTTCTTTTAGAATGGTTTCAAGAATTTTCAATAAATGCATTCATATACAGATCTATCCGATGAACAAATTGCTTCACTTCATTTCATTATTACAATTGTCAAAGTACAAACGAATAAGTCAATCTGATTACATTTATATTTGAAAAGGAAATTTAACCCAATCATGATCTGCGTGAAGCTGAATTAAAAATAAAAATAAAATTTTTCAAAATTAGTTTGTTAATTTTGAACGTCGAGTATCGATAACCCCTTATCATGATATAAAGGGTAATTAATAGAATTACATATCAGAATTCGACTTTAATAGTAAAATTGTTAATTATTTGAAATAAACATTTCTAATTTAATAGAGTAAGTAATATTTCTAAAAATAACTTCCCAAAAGTTTGAAGTAAATTAGTACTATAATTTAAAGAGTTTAATTTCGCTATCTCTTTTAGTAATCTAAATTGTATAGTAATGTGTGTTGTATATAATTGCAATTCAGCAATCGATGCCGAACCGAAAGCTTTTCGAGTATATCAACGTTTTTCAGCATAAATCTCAAGGTTGAAATATCCTTCTTTTGTGCTTCAACATATAAATAAAGAGGATTATAATCCTCTCTTGATGTCAGACTTGAATATGTTAGCTCATGTTTGTAGCAGAATAATGTGGGTGCATGCTGCAGAGATTACATTACGCACTCCGGATAAAGCAGAATCGGCTGCACATCTGCCGTAGTAGTGGTGAATGCATATGTCCATGAGCCAGGAATACGAAATATATGTAGGTTAGCAAGCAATCAATTTTAATAAAAAAATATTCTCTTTAAATCAAATTCATCGATAAAAATTTTGGGGATTACCTTTTCTGTTAAAACACCCTTCAAATTTAATCTATTCCTTTTTAATCCGAGTCCATATTTGAAGCAATACATAAAAGGGGGAACAAATTTATAATTCGATAATAAGTTATAGAAATTGGATGCGGATATCGGAGTGCATTAAATTCGGCCCCGTTTGTTGATTGTTCTATTTGGGTTAATCAAACAAGGTATTTCGAACAATTTTGTTTATTAAGGATTTTGAAATTCCAGCTTTATTTATAGCTATAGTATTTTAAACTACCAAACTTGCTTGGAAAATATTCAAAGACTTGCTTTGACTTAGAAATCATATTCTATAATTATACAATGTGAAGTGATTTTGATTACTGTATTTTATTAGTTAATTTTTCATCTATTGTAAAATCTGTTGTCTATTGAGTTTTTTATGCCTTTGATGAACCTTATCGCTTTAAAAAATTTAGATCTGTCAGGATTATATTTGGTAAACCGATTACAAATGATTACTAATAACTTTAGAGGTTTCGATTCCGATTGATGAACGATTGAACCAAAACTGAACATGTTCTTCTCCATTTGAAATTTTTTGACACTTAACTCGAATAAAGATCCTAATGTTCTGCTGTCCTATAGTAGAAAATATATTTTAATTATATAAAAAGAAAGTTTATTTGCTTTAATTACAAATATAACTGTTTGCATTAATCTCTAATAGTAACTTTAAATAAAATTAATAAATAATTAGCTAGATGTGACTATTCATTAATTGATCTTTATTATAATCTTTATTAATTTTTTTTTATTCGACTCATTTCAAATATTCATAAATCGAAATTCAGATCTAGGTTTATTGATACTATTAAATATCTAATTTTAAAATTTAATTTCGCCAAAAGTTACATGAATTGAATGTATCCTTACACATTACTACGTTCAGGGTAATTTTCTGCACCCATGTTTTTCAGCATGTATATTGCACATATTCAGATAAGGAGTAAATCAAGTTTACAAAGATACAGTAAAACCGCATTTTTTTGCCGTGAACATTTGAGCGTTTATTGCTGAAATCGCACTTCTCACACAGACTAGTGAATGAGTTGAAAGTTTCATTGGAAGTATTTTATAAAGTGCTGAACAAAATATACAATCAAAAAATGAATAAATGTCTCTGAAGGTATATAAAAAATATTTTAATTAGATATAATACACTCTGTAATAATGATGCGAAAATACAATATTTCTTCGGAAAATTTTAAGATATCCTCTGAAAAGATTTGTCCAATATTTTAAAAGAGAATAAATTATTAGTTCATATTTATTGAAATACTACGTATATAATATATTACATTTACAAACATCTAATATAAATACATAAAAGCCATCAATTGATTAAAATCGCGAATGAATATGAATGCTATATTAATAAAGTAATGCTTAGGTCTAAAAATACATTTATATACATATTAAAGATAAAAATATATATACATAAGATCATGCACAAACAATTGTCGATATTTAAAAGAATATTCCAATAAAAAAAAAAGCTGAAATTTTATTGAAATATAATTCTGCAAATATGGCTTTGAAAACATTTAGATTTATACAGAAGTCGCACATCATTTATTCTCAATCATTCACACACTATATAAAGCATAAAATACCTTCTCCAAGACTTATTCAACAATCCAAAAGACTAATTCACAAAAATTTAAAACAACAAAAGAGATTAATGCATAAGAATAATTAAAATCTCCGTATTTGTCATGAAAGTAAAAATACATATGAATCTCATTTTTAAAATATAAAGTCTAGTTTGAGGAAAGATTTTCATGATGAACTTTTACATCTTTGTTTATATGAATTTTCTCATGGCTTGATAAAGAACTTTTACGAGAAAATCGTTTATGACATACATCACACGCAAATGGCTTTTCGGCGGAATGAGTATTCAAATGAACAGTTAAATTATATTTTTGGGAAAACCCTTTCTGACATGCTTCACACACGTACGGTTTTTCTTCAGTATGAACGCGATAATGTGTTTGTGAAGTTTCTGTACGAGAAAATGCCTTATTGCACAGTTCGCACAAATACGGTTTCTCTTTTGTGTGAGTTCTCAGGTGTCGCTTTAAATGTGATGCATTTCCAAAAGCTTTCTTGCACAGAGGGCACACATGAGGCCTTTCTTTCGTATGAGTAACCATGTGGTGTTTTAGATACTCCTTTCGACTAAACTTTTTACCACATCTTTCGCACTCGTGGGATTTCTTTCCCTCGTGAATTAGTAAATGTTTTTTAAAATTACCCTTACTAAGGAATTTTTTATCGCACACGTCACACGCATGTGGCTTTTCTCCTGAATGGCAAAGTAAATGCAGCTTCAACTTCCGTCTCTCAGAAAATCGTTTTCCACAAACACCACAAGAAAGTGAGTTCTTTTCTGCAGCTGAGCCACCAAGTTCCGCCATTGCTTTTAGTCCTCGATTCGCAGGATAAAAAAAAACTGTTTATATGTTGCAATGAGAAATACCACGATGAAAATAGGTGCGATTTTTATATTGGTGTGAAATGTTTCCTTTAAATACATTCGTGTACCTTTTTTTTATTTATAGCAAATTTGCTTCATTTCATTTCTTTATCATAACTGCCAAATTGCCAACAAATAAAAAAAAAATCTAGTGCTACTATATTTTAAAAAGTAATTTTTCGTATTATGTTTTAGTTTACATAAATTGCAAGTAAAAGCTAAAAACGTTTCTAAGATTCGAGAGATTTTTAACTCTGATGTGGCATGAAAGTTAAGTAACAGAACAGAGGGGCCTCATAGTGACTTACATTTTAATCAGTTCGTGAAAAATTGTTTAATGTTTGGAAATACAAAATTGATATTTTAAGTATAAGTAACAGCGTTATTACTATCTGGGAATATTTATGATAGAAGGTAACAATCTTTCACAGCGTTTTTATTTATGAATATTCTTCAATTACCCTGATTATATTTTAGATCGAATGCATTTTAAAATTGAAATTGCCATTGAATTTTACATTCGCTACAAATACTACTACTATTACTATTAGAAAAAATTTTTTGATTATGTCGAATATAAAAAAAGTAAATCTGTAAGGTTGGTAGTTTGAGGATAAAAATATGGCATTTACCCTCATGTGTCTACTAAAATAAGAAAGGGGCGCCATTTTTATGTTAAGAAAATGTATCGTTTACAATCCAATAAATTTCTTAATTTTTGTCTAATGTTAAAATAATAACGATTAAATAAAATTCATTTGTTATATTTGAAAAAAAAATTCAATCACAACATAATTTAATCGGAGATTAATATGGAATAAAATCTAAATTCCCTCAAAATGATTTCAAAATTTTTAAATTTTGATTATCTTGATATGAAATGTAAGAAACTGAACAAAAATGGTAGAACTGTTTTCATAAATAAAAGAATCAATAATAAAATATTCATTAAAGCAATTTAATATAAAATATTTTTTGAATGCTTTTAGTTTAGGCTGTGCTGCATTAATCCAGATCATATAAAAAAATAACTGCACCCCGGAATCTAAGCTTAAAAAGCGATGAAAAACGGAAATCTTCCGCGTCTTGGAAATCTCGGTACTTACGTATTAACGGTACGTATTAACGGTACCTTGGCGACAGACTTGGTGGTTTTTAAGTGTCGCTAATCTAACAGCTACTAAGGTTACCAAACCAATAGAATAGATGGGTGCCACTTAAAAACCGCCAAATCTGTAGCTGCGGTTGGCGCGTGTGCTCTTTATTGGCGCAACTGTCACCAAGGTACCGTTAATACGTGAGTACCGAAATCTCATAACACCAGGTTATAAGTTGCTCTTTATTCACTGAGTAAAGGTGAGCGTATATTTTAGTAAATATTAGCCTGCTTTATTTCTCAGTTTATCCATTTATTAGCTTTTTAAGATTGTATTTTTTTCTTTTTTTATGCAGTTTTTCTTTAGTTACCTATATGTAAGTTAACTTTATGGTTTTTACTATTTTACTTTGATTCTGTTTTTTATACACTTGTTTGTTTTCTTTTACTGTATACAATGTAGGTCAAGGAAGTCCTACAATTTTCACACATGTTTCTCCGACATTCGCCATGGAGGACACCGCTGTAAACTGTAATATCACGGAATGTAGGGTTGGATTTTGAAGATATCCATTTTAAAGTTAACCGCTATTTACACATTGCATTTCAACAAGGTGCACGATACTTTACTGTAATTCTCGAGGTCAAATAGTGGCAGCATTCCCAAAGCCCATCCTAAAGTGCTGTATGGCAATCTTTCCTCCAAAGTAACTACTTTAAAACCCATCGATTATAAGAGCATCGCCAGACAGGATACATTAATCATGCATACCAATTTTTGGACACAACTCGCGAATTGACAAATATGAAGGCTTTTATGAGCATTTCAATATCTGCATCTCTTTACCTATAAAAAATACACATTCGATTTCTATTGCACAGCATCTTCATCGATGTATATACCTGGTGGATCTCTCAAAAGAACTGTAAAAAACAATACAGCTTAACAGTATAGGAACTCCGACGATTTTCCGGAAAGCGAATTGAGTCTGTCTTATTCGTACTTGTGTTAGTAACTATTTTAGAAACAGTGTTATCAGAGAACGCCGGATTATGGCTCGTACAACAAAATATCTTTTTTTACGAATCCCGACAGTGTCGCTAATGTTCTCTTTCCCCATCCCACTAATAATTGCAAAATTCCTGTTAAATATGAAAACTGCAGTTCAAACCACCCTACAGATTCCTGCCCAGCAGAAGTTTCCAAATACGGTAATTGCAGTAAGGAGCATTCCCGGAAAATAATTGCGTTGAACCCAAAGTAAAAGAATATTTAAAAGAAAAAATAAATCACTCAATCACCTTTGTTTCATAGAAACCCGGAAACTTTATCGAATTCCAAAGGAGAATTCTTTTTCATCGAAATTCCAATCTAGCGTCCCTTTATCTTCATTGGCGCAAGAGCCCCATGTTGGACTGTTGGGTCAAGGCCGTCAGCCTACTGCCAGATTTAGAAGATTATGAGATGTTATATATTTAC
>BPLQ01009935.1:4793-19504 GCA_021605075.1 Caerostris darwini
TCTTTCTTTATGTTCTTTTCTTTTTTCTTTCTTTATGTTCTTTTCTTCTTCGATCTTTCAGGAATTCTTGAGTTTGCTTTTATGCGTCACACAAATATATGTTAGTTACACCTAACACCTTGTAGTAGTAAACACGTAAATACAGCCTGGACACCGCTATCTCTCAATGCTTTGCCTATTGTAAAGAGTAAAATAATCAGTTCTACTATGAATATTACTGATTTGCTTTTATGTGGGACACAAATATGCATAAAATATAACTAATTTCCTATGATAGTAACATTTACGACTTCTTCTTGAAGACTTACTACGTCCTAATGCTTTACCGACAGTGAAATGTTAAAGTAATCAGCCCTATGAGTACCAATAATCCTTTCTTGAGGCAGTGGAATCTTCGTTTACATGCACAGAGTATAAGAATGCTTATCCTTTTCTATCGACCGGCTTATAAGTGACTACATGGAAAATGATCAAACTGTGTTTTAGAGTGATATAGCTGATAATCACTTATATTCTTCGAAAAAAGGATACCTTATTAGCATAATAATGGATTAACACGAAATAGTTCAGAAATGATGTTTTTGAATATAATGACCATTAAGATCAGGTAATATAAGAACAATATATTTTCCCTTAGTTACAAAACAAAACTAGCATAAAAGTTATTAAGAAGACAGTAATGTCTTCTTAATAACTTTTATGCCAGTTTTCAAAGTGAAACATAAAGAAGTTCATTTATAATTATAGTCAAAGTTACTTAGAATACATGTTCAGATTTCAGAAACAAACAGTTCTTTAATAATGAAGTACTTCATTTTCATTTATGAAATTACATCTTTATGTATAAATTCGTTGAAAGCAACTTGTCATAACATTATTTTATCTTCTGTACTGAGGAAAGTTTCCAGACTAATTAAGTGGAAAATGCACTGAATGCAAATTAGTAACATTAAAAGTTTCTTAATAAGCTGGAAATTAGATTTTTCAACACTTCTGCAACAGAATGAGATTTAGGAATTGAATGGATTCTACTTAAAACATTAAACACTTTACATTTAGCAATTAGTTAAAATTAATCTTCTGTTCATTTATCAAAATTATGTTTACTTCATTAACGATGTTTAAATATTTTCCAATGTGAACAGTCTCATTAATTTTAATTAGAGGTGATTTTGAAGTCAATTGAGTTTTCAAACACTATCAGAAGAAAAGAGCATAATTTATTAGGAAAACTGTACAGAATCCATCACTAAAAGGAAATAAACTAATTTCCTAATTGATTATAAATAAAAAATAGGAAAAGACTGAAATTAAAGATCTTAACTTTAATAATTTGATTATGTTGAAATGTTGATTAACGATGACAAGTCCATAAACTCCAATTACCGAACACTTTATTAATATATAACGATTCACGAAACCTGACAGTATTGAGCATAAGTATATTATAAATTGATTAAATATATAATAAATTATGAATATTTGTATATTGTTCATGTACTTTGAACTTGCAAACTAGTTCTATGGTTTGTTTGAAAATTGTTAAAATAGTAAATTCATATTGAATTGAATTGGATTTTTAAAGTTAGCTCTGTAGAATTTAATAAATAATAAAAAAATATTTGTTTTAATTTATAATCCATTTCGAAACAGAATTCAGACAACCCCTTATAATACAGAATTATACAACATAGTTTTATTTTCACACGATATGAGAATTGGAAGAATTGCAGCACGACTTGAAGGAATAGCATGGCTGTTAAAAAAATTGGAGGAAATCCAAACATAACATATCCATTCTACAAGATTAGAAAATCTGGGCAATTCTTGGTAAATAAAAAACACAATTGGAATTTTTAAAAGCAAAGATTGTGTCATTTTTAGGTGTTTTTTTATTTGGCAGAGTAATGCTGTGTGCACAAATTATAAAATTTATTTAAATTTTAACGTAATTTTGTTTGTGTTTGTAGACAGGTTTTAAATATATTTATTCACATTTTCTCTCTTTTACTACATAATTACATTCATATTTGTCTGGCCTTGATTATTATTGAATCTTTAATATTGAATATTTATTTTTGTGATTTATTTTGTAATGCTAAACAGTGCATATCAAAAGTAAAATAAAATGTATTTCTACACGCCGGCTTATTTTGATAACTTTTTAACGATGATTCATTCATTTAATTAATTTTATTGATGATTCATGTTATTACGCAGAAAGGTTCAAATTCAAATCTATTGGAGTCATCCGTTGCAGTCACTGATTTCAAGAACAAAGAGACTCGATATTTATTATGAAAACCTGTGTAAAACATATCGTATCAATATTCATGTTTTTATTAAGAGATTTCAGGGGTTTTCTTCAAAAAACATAAAAATATGGGGCAGTTATCCCTAAAAGTCCTCCCGTAAAGCAAATCTTCCTCTCATGGCTCTCTGTTGTTGAATTACCATGACTTACATAAGTGGAAGCCCTTACTAATACAAGCCTAGCCCCTACATGACATTTGACGTTATTTATATCAAGAAGTTTATAACGTGGATATTTATAAAAAGGATTATTATAGTATTATCAATAAACAATGTAACTAAATAAAATAGAATTTAGTTAAAAAATTAATTAAATTTCAATAAAAAACTAAAATCAACAAAGTTATTAATATTTTTCTGAAAACATAATACGTTTTCAAAGCTCCTGCTATTTATAAAATTTAAATTGGAATTTATGTTATTTATAAAAATTGTAATTGGATTTCTCAAATTGGCTTAAGAGTAAAAGTTTAATCTATGAAAAAAATTTTATGATATAAGCGTCAGAATTTTAAAATCTTCTAAAAAAAATGTATTTTCTTTTTATCATAAGAAAAATAATTAGGGCAACGAATAAAAAGAGCAGTTTTAATCTTTGTTCAATTAAAGAAATTCGAGATATTTTATAAAATAAATTATTTCTATTTTCCGGTATACTGTATTTGATCCCTTTCATTTAATCATAGACGAAAACTATTTTTTATTTATCTATTTTCAAAAAAAAAAATATATATATATATATGATTAGTTATAATTTTAATATTTTTGATAAATTCAGCTTAGAGTTATAACCGCTCATAATCACATTTATAAATTTATAATTCTTTAATACATAAAGAATTATAAATACATAATTATTATATATTAATTGATAATAGCATGTAAACTGATAAAAACATGTGAACACATAATTGTCCAAATTTTAATGCTTTAATTTGAAAATCCCATGTTTAAAAATTGTAAGACTCACCAATACAAATGAATCATATTCTGTATAGGATGGATTTTATTTATTTATATATTGATCGGGACCGGAAATGCTTCTTGATCCTACCTATATAATTCAAAATATGTCATTTCTTCATATTTATGGACTTTTTTTATTTTGAGTAGATCAAAAAATATTGCTTACAAAATGGAAAACGATCTTTCACTGCCCCGCCACTTTTGCACGGTCACGATTTAACCATTGACATTTCCATCAGAGGAAACTGACAGAAATATAGAATTATTCAGTTGTATTTCATTCATATATTGCGTATAGAATATATACAAAAATAAACAAATGTAAATTGTTCTCACAAAATTTTAATTAACCTGAAAATTAAACAATCGACACCCACATAATACCCAGTATTTATGTTTCTCAACAGAAACATGCAAAACAAAACTTATAATAAAAAAAAAACCTTAAAGCTAACTAATAAGCAAAACATTTAAAAGACTATAAAATGAAAATATTAATTTTTTGTAAATAGCTAAGATAAATTGTACATTAAACTAAAAATTGTCCAAAAATATTATTTATTATAACATAAAATGATACTTGAAAGAAATTTCATTTCACTAAAAATGCTATTACAATTTTGACTTGATAATTTGCTTTTAAAAGTATAAAGAAATAACAGATTCAATGCTACTACAATGCAAATAGGGGGTGGCTGCTACACGGAACACACATGGTGTAATCGCAATTTTAAACGAGTTGACTAAATGCATCGTACATACACATCATAGTGTACGTGTGATGTGTTTGGTAATACGCCATGCATACACTATTTTTTGATAAACAACATTCATACACTATTTGTTGATATGTCATGCATACACTATTTTTTGATAAACATCATGCATACACAATTTGTTGATATACATCATTTGTTGATACACATCCCTCGATACCGTTGATACACTCCTCTTTTCAGATGCAAAACTTAGCATAAGTGCAAATACTGAAACTTATTACGAGTTAAATAGAAATTTTTTCTAGATAAGCATGGGATTTGGGGAATAAATAATATGAAGGTCAAAATCATGAGATCTGTCTACTGTAAAACGAATAAGTACTCCTACTTTTGTAAACTATTCGATGATATTAAAAATACATACACTATTTGGCGATATACATCATACACCCATCTTGTGGCAAATGCATAATCATTCCGGCCAATTTATTTATCGTTTCCATTCCCGGCATAAACACTAAAGCTTTCATCGCTGGTCGAATTTTGAATCAAGCACCAATTGGTTTACTACTGTGTCCAAAAAGTAAGACCAATATTCAATTTAAAATTCCCGGGGCTTATGGAATTTCAATTTTTTTTTTTCTTTTTTAGGTTGCTGGCACTCTTCTTGACCTTTGAAATGTCTGGATCAATTGAACAAAGAACTTGCATTAAATTTTGTTTGCGGAAACGTATAGAATGTTGCAGAAGGCATTCGGAAAGCATTCCTATATCGGAAAGAAATATTTAGAAGTGGTATAAACAGTTCAAAGAAGGCAGAGAATGCGTTGAAGACGAAGAGACCTCTGGTCGACCACCCACCTCAACCGTCAAAGCTCACGTCCAAAAAATTAAAGTTTTGGTACTTGCAAACCGTCGAATTACAATTATAGACTTTGCTGATGATATTGAAATTTCTTAAGGAACGGTTAATTCCATTTTGGGCCTCAAACGCGTCAAATCTCGATGGGTACCGAAAACACTGAATGCGCCAACTCACACTGCATTGATTCTATTCTTCGCGTCTTTTTCTCCAAAAATGAAACCCATATCGTTCCACAACCACTGGCTATTCCCTAGATGCAAAAGACCACTGGGGGACACCGTTTTCAGTCGATTGAAGAGACTCAACGTGAATCGCCGCTCGCTTTGAAGACCATCCTGCTGATGACTTTTTAGCATGCACTGAGGATTGGAAAAGAAGCTGACATAAGTGCATTGTGTTCGGAGGGATATACTTTCAAGGCGATGAAATAAATTTGAAAGAATAAATAAAGAGTTTTTAAAAAAAAAAGAATTGACCCTACTTTTGGGGCACAGTAGCATAGTAAACTCCCCATGCAGTAAATTCATGCCGCTTCACCCCATATCGCTAGAGATCCCAATTCAGATTTTAGATCATCTTAAAAATTTAATGGGGATTAATAATGTGGATGAAGAAACTGTTATATAATATTAATACGTAATTTATTGTTTATTGTAATTATTGTTTTTTTTGGAAAAAAAAGAAAACTGCGTTGAGGGTTAAACACGCATATTAGTGATAGGAAAATCGTACTAATTAAGCATTAAATTTTACTAATAATTAACACCCTAATAATAACCTACATATAGTACATATTTAAAACAAATAAGTTTCGGTATAACAGATTGGCAAATGCTTTTTCCTGAAATCATCAATAACTAATTAGAAAAACAATGTTATATTCTACTCTTGCTGATAGGACTCCCAATAAGTATAAAATTGGAGTTGTCATTAATGGCTATGAACTTATGACTATGACTATGAAAAAGCTTCATCGACAGAAAAAAAGTATTATTATTATTATTTATCGATTATTATAAATATTATTTAAGCGACTATTATTAAGCGACTATTTTTAATGTAGTGAAATGGATGACACTTATATGCCCTACTGGACTAAATTTCACAGAAAATTTACGCTGAATAACGCTTAAGAAAATGAACTCTATTTATACACTATTTTATTTTCTACTCCTGTTTTGGACTCTAAACATTTAATTCTTACATATAATGATATTTTTTAAGGAAGTTATTAAACTTGTAATATGAAGCATCTTATATGTTACTTTAATTCAAAAAAGCATATCTTCATTTCATAGATAATATGATTTACTTAAATTTTTATCAACGTGGTAAAATTGAATGACTTAGCTTTTACTGCTACTTATTGGTAATATGTCTGAGGTGCTTCAAAAGTCAGATCCACAGCAGGATTTAATTCTTTAGTGTTGGTCGTTAGTCAACAGTGCATTAATTCGTTTTTATTTTTCTTTAATTTTTTATTCCCGATTTCATATCCATTACATTAATCTTGCATTTTTTGTTTACTTTACTCCGTAAAAGTTACTCCGTTACTCCAAACTTTAATTACAACAAGATTTGCAAATCATTTTTTTTCTATTAAAATTTTCATGAATTGAAAAAATATATTTATTTACGCAATTTGCAATTATTTCTAGCATTTCATCAGTAAAAGGAAAAAAAATTATACCAAGAACCATATATAATTTTTATTCCTTTTGCATTTTTGATTTGTCTGCGTAACTTTATTAAAATATTGCAATCCAGGCTTATAGAATTTTATCTTCATGTTACATTTTCTTATTTCGTAACTTCATTTCTGTTTGCATAAAATCTATCTTGAAAAATAGAATTCGTATCGTCTGAATATTGTGATACATTTCATTACAAAAGAAGTGACACTCCAGTGTAATCAACGTTCTTCGATTGCTTCTAAATTTACTATTTTTTTAAGTTCGCTAAATAAAATTCTATGTAGATTTTCACTCACTTTATCCATATGGTTTGGTTTGTCGCTCTACGGTCATCTTGAGCACACTCTGGGCTAAACAGACCTGGACCTACAGTTTAAAGTGGATTCCGAACCACTGCAAGCATCCATGGCATCGCCGGGACTAGAACCCGAAACCTGTGGTACCGATCGCCAGAGCGCTAGCCATTTGACCATTCAGGCCCCTTTATCCATATGAGTGAAATTCTATATAGTGTACAAAAATTAGTTAATTTATATCAATAAAATTGGCAGTCTAAAAAATCAATGGTAATGGACGTACCCAGTTACGGAGTACATACGTAAAATTAATTACAAAAGACTCCTTTTCTTAGACCAAAGCCTACAATAAGTAAAAATACTGAAACTTATTGACAGTTAAATATCAATGCTTTCTATAAGCACGTGGCCTGAGGAATAAATAATTTGAAGGTCAAAATAATGAGATTTGTCAATTGTAAACTGAATAAGCACTCAAGTTTTTGTCTTTCAGATTAGGTGTCCTATGTAATTATTTTAATGTCATGTATTTAATACGTTTTTATAAACTTATGTCTGTTACTCATGTACAAAACAAGACTATCCCAAAATTTTAATATGAAATTTCTATCTGACTGTTGACGTTTAAGACTTTTGAGCTATTTAGCCCCTGGAAGATCCATTTGCGATATAACGGGAAATAAACAGCTGACAATATTTGAATATTGCCAGGTATAAATTTACAATAAAAACAGTTTACTGAAACAATAAAAAAAATTAGAGTAAAAATTTACGCGAGCGTTCAAAAGCATTATTAGGAATATATGATTAAATCTCCTGGATTGCTGTATTGTTATGGTTATCAAGAATTTAATGGAAATATGTCTAAGAAAATCAAATAAAGAAGGAATGTTAATAGTTTTAATAAGATCAGTATTACGCATAAATCCTTTACCAGAGATTATTTGACGGATAGTGATGTTTTGTAAGGTTTCAATGGTTTTAAGGTTGGATTTAACCGCATAAGACCAAACCGGGCAGGCGTAGGATAAGATAGGACGAAGAATGGCAGTATATGAAAGATGTTCATTATCCCTGGTCATAGGTGAATTTCTATTAATAAGAGGGTATGGTTTATGGAAAACAGTACGAAATTTTGTTTTAGTATGCAAGAAATGTTGTTCCCAAGTTAAATGGCGTTCCAGAATAATTCCTACATATTTAGTTTGAGTACTCCAAGGGATTACAACATTGTTGATTTTGATCACAGGCTTCTTAAATTTGTTACCAGTAGAAAAAAGAACAGCTTCAGTTTTGTTAACGTAAGTTTCTATCTCCAAAAACAGCAAATGCTTTTAAACTGTTTTTGGCCACATGTCCAATGTTTTTAAACGACAGCAGCTCCAATCATTTTAATATAATATTTGATATAGCATTACTTTTCACGTATGCTGCGTAATTTTGATAATTTTTTAGGCGCGTAACACCAATTTTTTTTTTTAAATTTTTGTACTTAAAATATTTTACTGAAGAAAACCTTAAACTATATTTGTTTAAAAAAATTACAGTAAAAAATAATTTCACAGAATTTACAGAATTTATTTAAAAAAAACAATATATAATTTAATTTATTTTAACTAAAAATATAAATATAAAACAATTAATTATAAAAAACAATTTATTAAAAACAATTTAATTTATTTTAACTAAACTTGCAATTTGCAGACTAGACATATTTCCAAATAATCATTCATTTGCGAAACTACTCAATCCAGTATTAAAGCAGGATTATTCTATAAGAACTGTCTTTCAGGTTTGCAATGATAAACAGCTTAGAAAAATAAACGCAAAGAGGCAGTTCACTTTTACCAAGTTCAAAGGGGGAAAAAAATAAATAACGAGAAAAGAAAAATTACGATTTTTTTAAAAATGTTTTCCGGCTTAGAGAATATCTCTCTTTTGTGAAATAGACTGCGAAACACGTTTTCGAAATAAATGAGTTTCTATGAAACCCCTAAAAGCTTTTCACGAAGCCAGGGAATAGCAAAATATGAACAAACTCAAAAAGTGCTTTTAACTACTCTCCGGAGTGTGAACACATTAGTGTTTTTGGATATAAAAAAAAGATAAGCATAAAGGATCATTGAGGAATGTATATATATACATTTATATATCGAACTAAGTTCTTTTTATATTAAACCTTTATTTATTTTGGTGAAATAAAAGTTATCGTCAAAGGTTAAAAAGAAGAAAGAAAAAAAGGGGGACAATCCTTGAAATCTTGAAAGACATAACTATTAGAAAAGTTTTATTCTGGGTGAGATAAAAATAAGTTTTAGTTTTGTGTTTATATTTTTTGAAAGCAAATATAATAAAAGTAAACATTTGAAGATGTTTTTTATCATTTTTTTATAAAGGCTTGCGTGATATCTATTAAACTAAATATATCCCTTAGCATTTCATCAGTTCTATTAAATTTCTAACATTGATATTTCTGCATATGATGAAATCTGTAGGCTTAATATTTTATAAAGCAATTATAAAAATATATACCTATAAATATATGGCTGTAAATAATAAAATGGGTGATAATGAAAAAAAAGACGTTTATGGCGTGGTGAAAACACTTGCAATCAGTGCTCATTAGAACACAGGCTCGAATTCGTTGAGCCCGTATATTGCAGTCACTGCTTTCAGACACGGATAAAAATATGAACATTGTCCCAACGTATATAAGCAGAAGAAATAAACACTTTCTTCAATTAAATTATTATAAGCAGAATTTTGAAACGAAAGAGGTTTTTAGTCATTTTACATGTTAACATCAAAACTGAATTCATTTATCACATAAAAATGTTCTACATCCTCCCCTTCTTAATGTATTAACTTTAGAAAATTGGTTGACATTTTGAATTATTTTTTTCTATCCTATTATCTTTTACGCAACCTGACCTTCCTTTACTTTTACGTCATATAAGGCGATATATATCTTTTTCTGTTAAATCCAACCGTTTCAATATGTATAAAGATTTCCCAGTTCCTTGCCTAGAACGGTCGGCGTGGCCTGCTTTAGACTTGTCGCAGTCCATGACTACTTACAGTGTCACCTGTATATAATAGGACTGGCTGCTACAGATATCTGCCCCCTTTGCGACCATGGCGTGTTCATGACGGAAGAGCAACTCATCATATGCCGTATTGTTCTTAACTGTATCTCTTTTTGTGTTACTATCGTTAGTGATTGTTTTTGTCGTTCTTTACTGTATTGGGCTGTCCGTCGACTAATGACCGAGAGGTCGGAGACGGGCATAGGATAAAAAAAAATTTTTAATTATGAGAAATTATTTCACTTTTTATTTATTTTTTTACATTCAAATATTTAATAAGTGGGCTTAGTTCCTTGTTTATAAGAAATTATTTTCATGAAAAATTTGTATTCCTCCTTTTGTGCTTAGATGAACCTAGATACATTTCTTAAAAGTTACTGGTGCAATAAAAACTTGCATAGTTTGACATTATTAAAAACTTTATTTGACGCAATAAAAATTTGAAAATTGCATACAGTCTACCGTTTATTATTACATGACAAAATTATTTAGTACTTCCAAAAATTCTCAGAATTTTTTTATTAGGACGTAATTTGCATAATAACTTGTATTATTCGTTAGAAAAAGATATAAAAAGAGATTTAGGTATATATATATACATCTAAAATTAGCTGTGGTTAGTTTTAATCAAGGGCTAGAAATAAGTAATCATAATAAATTATACATTTAAATACTTAAAATACCCAATAATTGCAGGTATCGTTTTTTTATTACAAAGCTTAAAACTTAATAATAATAAAGCTTAAACTTGCTAAGCTTATAATAATCAATATAAATGATTTATTAATAGTTGTTCGTACAAAAAACTTTCACGTCTATTTCATTGACTATTATATGCAAAAGTAATTTAATGATACATCTTTAAACAGTCATTTATTAATACAAACTGTGCTTATTAAATTATTAAAATTAAACGAATTATAGGAATCATATAATAAAATTTTGTATTTAAATAATTAAATAACTTTTCAAAATTAATGAAAACTGATTTATGATCAGTAAAAAAACAATAAATTAAAAACGTATCTTGACACTAAAATCTTACATCTTGTATAACTTAAAGACCATGAAGTTTAAAAGTCCAGATTCTTCTATGAATTCTTTATTTCGTTCCAAAAATGGAAAACCAAAAATGCCGAAAACACATTATTAATTATTTTTTTAAATTAATAAAATTCTAAATTATTTTATTTCCCTCAGATTTTTTCCAACCACCAGGTGCCGCCAGGCTTAAAATTGATTATTAAAGCCATTAATTAACTCATTGTAAAATATTAAGGTAGATAATTCGCGGTATTAGTTTTCAATTTATTACCTAGTTAGTAAGACAGTAATTTCGGTTTTAACCATTTTAGGTGCATGATAAAAACAGAACGTATTTTCTTGCCGACACAAAATTATGTCCTCAAAAATAAGTGCTAACATATTCAAGGTGAAAAAAAAATTTAATGGGAATATTTGGGTTACTCTTGGATATGAATGAATTTACCCAGTGTATATTATTTAAGATGGCTAATTATAATCTCAAACTTTTAATTTTTCTCATATTTTATCTTTATGAAATTTAATTATCTATATATATATTATATATACACTCAAGAGCCAAAACATTATGACCACCTGTCAATAACGAGTTGGCCCACCTTTGGCGCGCAACATGGCTTCAACCCGCCATGGCATGGATTAATACCACCACTTAATACCAGTTAAATACCACTTCCACCTGATCACGTGCCTTCCACGTCATCCAGGCGAGTTCATTGCAAAATGCAGGGGTGGTCATAATGTTTTGGCTCTTGAGTGTATAATATATATATATATATATATAACATATCTATATATATATTATTTTCTGTAACAGGGCAAAGACGGTTATCTGCTAGATTAATATAAACGTAGAGACGGTATGAATATTTTTTTGAGGATATATTTTCTGATGAGAATATAATTTCTTTTGTTGGTATAATTATTTTCGAATTAACCTTTTATTTAATCGATTCTGTTCAATATTGAAAAAAAATAATTTCTTCAGAAAAAAACAACCCGAGGAATTCCAGGTATTGCTAAATAAGTCCCATCTGCCCACGATTTTTTTTAGTATCGAATTCAGATGGCTATTCAACCTACTCACATACCTAGCAGCCAGCCAACCACTTATCAGTCAGAATTTTTAATGAATTGTTTTCTAAATTAAAAATGTAGAATAAAAAAATTTATTTTTTTAAATATTCCTGTAGGCAAAATGTTTTTTGAAAAAATTATGCTAGTGAAACTTATTTTAAAGACATTGTTTCAGCATAGCTTTAAAGAAAAAAATATATAAAGACGCCTTATACTTCTTATCTTTCTAGTATTTTCTGGTATTTGATCTGGCTTCTTAAACTGGGAGCAAAAAATAAAAATAAAAAATAATAAAATGTTTATTCGAAGATAGATAAAATTTCGTGTTATTCGATGATTAGAGCCTCCTTTTCAATAAAGTACTGATAAACAATGCTACGTTATACGTGGTATTAATACACATAAACTTTTTACAATAAATTAAGAGAATAAATTAAATAATAACAACAAAGTGCCTAGTCCAGAGTTACAATTATTGAACATCTATTACATACATTACGGCTTATCAATAGATGTGCAATATTACTTACATAATTCAGATGTTCTTGCTATTACATGAACCAGAATAACATATAGTACAGCATTAATGGGTATCTAAAACAAGTACAAGAACAGCAGATATATTTCATAAATAATCTCCCGCTCAACATAAACTTTTCTCACACTTTCCACATAAAGAAGCAAATATAATTTCAGAAATGAGCAGGCAATTATAGAATAAACCCATCACTCAAATTTGTCAGCAGACTATCTTTATTGTGGGTAACTATATTATATGCAATTAGGAGGTTTGTACTAATGAGAACAACCTGTCACTCCAATCTAATAGCAGATATTCTGTATCATGTATAACGATACTCAGAAAATTAGCGAACGTCTGTTCCACCTTCACAGGTCGAAACAACTACATATTGAATATGGACTACACCATGAGTTGTTGCATCGTGATTGGTGATCGAAAATGAGCTTAGAAACGTCTGCTCGAATGAAAAGTGAGGGAAGCTGACCTACCCTATTGACGGATTGCGTTAAAGGGTGGTTTTTGGTGAAGAAGAAGAAGAGACAGAGAGAGAGAGAGAGTTCTGCTACGAATCGACCAGAAGTGGTTTTTTTCTGAAGTGACTAATCAGGCCGGAGTTTTCCGCCTGTATACAAAGTGAGCCCCTTGTGGTTGCGTGTGATAATTAAGATCTACCGCAGACCAGTGCATTATATTCGTCGTAGACTCGAGAACCCTGAAAATTTCCGTCCTTAGAGTGAACTAATTGTGAATAAAATTATGTTTAATTTTCAATTTTTTGTAAACAGAGTTCTGTATATATATACAGAATATATATATATATATATATATTGTTTGTAAATGAAAATTAAAGTGTTCCCATGAACCTGAAAATGGCCCTCTTCTTGAAGCTCTTATAAATATAGTATAGGCCGAGACGTTACGCCATACACGCCATTATAAAATCACAAATGTTTGATATGCCCATTTTTTAACTGACGTACATGACAGTCAAAGTCATGTAACTAAAAGCATTATTATTTCTACATTACTAACCTCTGTGCTTATTGCAGCAAAAATATATGCCAAAATAAAAATTTTGAAGAAATTAATTAAAATTTACTTATATTTAAAATAACTTCCAAATAGAAAAAAAAATCAATTTCTGTGCCTTCCACTTTAGTAAATATAAACTTCAGTTACTTTAGTGCCACGATTCATTGCCAAAATCTATTTAGTTAAAACAATTGTTATAATAAAGAATTAAATTTTGGCAATTCTTTATTGCAGCAGACTTGACAATATCAGATTGGCGGCACAGTTAATGAATTGTTTTAAGTATAATTATTAGATTTATGTTTATAATCTATTAGCAAAGATTTCATAATAAAAGTAGTAATAATAAATTTATCCTGATAAAATTTCTAATAACTTCAAAACATCGAGTTCAATACCAGAAGACATAAAAAGTTGATTTGGCGATTTATCGCCAAGACTCCTAAAATATGAAAGTGTCGAAGTAATATTATTCTACTACATGCAATATAATTTAAAATTCACACAATATAAATGTTCGAAATAGTTCCGAGACATGCTTCTAGAAATATCCACCGCATTGTCCCTTAGAAAACGAAACTTTTAGATAAGTGACATTAAATAAATCAAATGTCCCTCTCTCCCTATCTGCTAAATTTTCTGGCGTCCAGTGAAACCCATCATCTTGATTGTCCACCGCAAAGGAAAAGTCCCCGAGCGCTAAACATAGATCCGACCCCAAGTGAAAAATGATTCCTAGCCCCACGGTCTTCAATGTTTCTTGGGAGTTGCACTGTTGGTGATTAATATCTTTTCAAATAAAGTACAGCTATAACAGTTGGAAACTAAAGAAAATACCATGAATCAGTTGATTCATGATATATTTCCACATTAATTTATTTGATTTTAATCATAAAGACATAATATTTGGTAATTTCATTAAAATATTTCGAGCATTCTTTTTACAATTTTTTTTTTTTTTTTTTTAATATTAATATTTTGTTTTTCTCTCTACACCGTAAAGACAGAAAAAATATATATATAAGCTAGTTATATAGTTAGTATAACTAGTCTTGGTGGCAAAAATAGACTATTGAAATATTTATAAAATTATAAA
>BPLQ01009935.1:19514-41349 GCA_021605075.1 Caerostris darwini
TTCCTACTCCATTCTATTATTCATTATTTTGTGAGTGTTTGTTTATCCTATAGTTTTTGACCCCGCCCCCCGAAATATATGTATGTGTGCGTATATGAGTGTGTGTGCTTTTGCTCACTTGTATGTTTGAATTTCTCATGCAAATTTATAAATTTTCTCCCTATGCGATAGACCACGCAATTAGCATGTAGGGTAATTATGATTTGATCTTTATGATATGCATTGCAATCAGAGCCCGACTCGTGTCTCAGAGGTAACGTGCACCGTTGGCGAGCATGAAGGCTGAGGTTCCATCTGCTGGCGGCATTGTTGTAGACACTGTTACAAAAACGAGGCAGATTCGATGGCGTTTGAGATGTTCAGCATCTTGCCTCGGGAGTCAGACTACTGGTGGGTTTTTCTCCCCTATGATATACAAATGCTGGGTAGTTCCCCCTGAAGTCATCCCGGAAAACACTGTGCTTCTTTTTCAGCGACACAGAGTCAAGTCAGAATTCTACCTACGGGTGCTCTCCATCACAACAGACATCGCTTCCTTTCCTTCCAGACTACTTATGGGGTGCCCGTTCTGCGCTGCAGGAAACTGACGATTAGTCACAACAAAAACAGTGGCAAAAAAATGAATGACCAATGTGATAATTTAAGTAAGCCTCTCGCTTCAATACTCGAATATAATAAGTATTGAAATACAATATTTACATTCAATATCAGAATGTAATATGGGATAAGTAAATTAAGAACTTCTTCTAGAATTTTTTTTCACGAGTATTGATTAAAAAGAGCTTTAAAATAGGAAAAAGGAATGGACGTGAGTTTGCCGGGTTTTCTTCCATGCGATACGCAAATGCGGGGTAGTTCCGCCTAAAAAATGCTCCCAGAAGACACTACCCTCCTTCCTTAGCGACATTGAGCCAAGTCAAGTTTCTACTTATGGGTGCTCCATCACAACAGAAGCTACCCCCCTCCCCCTCCTTCCATAAGATCACGCGGGTTCTTGGACTTTGTCTAGATGTTGCTGTCTATCAAGTAGACTAAAAAAGAAAAAGAAAATAAAAGTAATGCTGTGCTTCGAAAAAGCTTTGCCCTAATCAGAAGCTTAACACATTAACTAACACGTCTCTTTCAACAAAAAAAGTTCAAGGATTATTCTGTCCTAAAATAAAGTTTTACTTTTTACCAAAAAAACGCATATTTCATGATGTTTTTTAATACTTTAAATATATTGAATTGTATCTATCTAATATTAAATATATTCTTCTCTTATATATTAAAAAAGTATATTTTAATGCCTAATAGTAGACATGGCCTAGCATGATGCAGGTTAAATTAAAATAATAATTAAATACGTTTTTTTCAACAAATTCTGTCGAGAAAATATTTGAGAATTACAAAATGCAAATTTAGAAAGGTTTCAAAAAAATTTTCTTACAATATCTACTTTAATTGGATTTATTTATGTCCTATATCTCATGTAATTTAAAATTTAGGAAAAAAAATTTTTATATCCATTTTAATACAAAAATAAGTAAATTACTTACATCAGAATTACGAAAAAGATCACATAAAGTGCATAGTAATTGAACATTAAAGAAAAAAAAAATTTTTTTAATTTTTATAAATTTTTTTATATGTTTTCGTTTTAAACTAAGTAAATATTTTCAATTATTAAATGAAAAATCGGAACATCATATATAAATATTTTTTTTTTCATTTGCAATAACGATGTAGTTATTTTATTTTTTATGCATTTTAAATATTCTTATAAACTATAAGCATTAATAAGAATATTTAAAATGTATATAAAAAAGCAACTACATCGTTATTGCAAATGGAAAACATATTTATAAAATACTTTAATGAAATGTTTGTATGATTTGTTATGATAAATAATAAATATATTGATTCATTGCTGAAATAATGAGTTAATATAATATGAATTATTTAAAAATTAATCTTAAATCATAAAAAAATGTCACCAATTATTAAATATAATAATAATTTGAAATATTACTCTATTATAAATTCTTTCAATTTAATCCGATTTAACAGTTTTTGCTAATTCCATTCAACACAATTTTCATATTTAAATTATTTTTAATGGAAAATTATTTTATTAAATGAAGAAAAAATGTTGAATAATTAAATCCTTGCTTGAATTCCTTGCTAAAAAGTGTTTAGGCGAAATTCTTTTATGTTTTTTTTTATTTAAAGCAGGTTTTTATTAAGCAGCAATCATGTAAAAAATAATTTCATTTTCTTTAATTAGCAATAAAAAATCTGTACAAAAAAGATAACTTTATCTTTCTTTTTTAACCCCGACATATTCTTACATAAATAAAAAAAAACAATATTTTGTAGAGTTGCCTAAAATCAAAGCTCATTAGTTAATTTGGTAAAGCTAAAAGCAAATAGGGATTTTCATTGTTAGCCATTTAATGGCATTGATTTAGAAAATTTAAGGCTCTTACAAAGAAAACAATAATGCAATTTTATAGTGCGGCCTCAAAAGCATTTTAATAATTCATTGCTCATAGAATAGCATAATTGCGATAAAACATTAAAAATGTGTAATTATTATTATTTAAATAAACAATTTTATTTATTTTTAATGTTTACAAAAGTCTTTCAAAGAAATCAAGCATATTTTCTTGTTTTTTTTTCTTAATAATCATAACCCGACAATGATAACGAGGATAATAATTATAATGAGAATATTATTAAGTTAATGAATGAAACGATTGTAATATTGAATACGGGCCTAATTTTATAATTTTAAATTAATAAATATTTTTAATTTAAATGAATTTTTTTTAATTTATAGGGATTTTGTCACAAAAATTGGTGGATTTAGTATTTTTAACACACTGAATCCACTGCAATAAAATGCTCAGATTCTATACTGGAAAAATGTGGAGTCAGTGATTAATTGACCATATTAATAAATTTTGTAAATATTGCATTGTGTCATAATTTAATTACCTTCTAGCATTTACAACAATGTCCCTTATTTGAAGATCTAGTGATAATTACGAAAGTTAGTAAGAGTATCCATTTTTTTTATAGACTGTACATATGCTCTGATATTTTGTAATATACTGCAAAATTGCTCTTATGAGCAAGAGCTCTGATTAAATTTATTAGAAGCCTAAGACCATCTAGGCCCATCCAGTTAATGAGAAATATCTTTGAAAGGTGAATATTTCCCAAATATTCTATGACAATCTGTACAGTATTAGTTATTAGAGAGTTTTTGCATAACGTTTTTTTTTATTATCCGATGTTTTTTTTTCTTCCTAGCTCATAGGAATAGCTCCGTAGTGCAGTATTACAGATATGCATGCGCAATAGGCACAATATTTCCTATGAGCATGCGCGCTAGGAAGAAAAATATCGGATGATAAAAAAAACGTTATGCAAAAACTCTCTAATATTAATAAGGCTGATGTTCTTCAATTTACGAGAACTCTGAGGAAGTCGAGAAATATCTAGATTAATTTAAAACAACATTAAAATACAAATTTATTAATAATAATTTTGAGTTTATTTTATTCCATAGTCAATTTTGAAAGGGGGGCCTGAATGGCCGAGTGGCTAGCGCTCTGGCGCTCGGTACCACAGGTTTCGGGTTCGAGTCCCGGCGGTGCCATGGATGTGTGTAGTGGTTCGGAATCCACTTTAAACCGTAGGTCCCGGTCCTAATATTATCGTATAGCGTTGCGGGAGCATTGTTACTCTGCGTCCATATCTTCAAGTTACACGCGCCCCCTGGGCAATGCAAAGTGAGTACGTCTCTGCAGCGCTTGCCTTAAGGTATCCAAGACGTCCATGTCTGTTTCCCAGCTATATTAAAACAAAGAAAAAAATATTTTTTGAAAGGACTAAAATAGCAGTAAGCCTTGTAACTTCCGAAATTTAAAGGGTTTGGTTGAAAGTGGGACAAGCTAAACTGAATGTTCCAGTGTCGAGTAAATAGAAGAATATACATTTGAATGCTATAGTTTGGGGCACAAATCAATAGATTAATGATCTTTCAAAAAAGACACCTGAAAGCTCGTTCGTAAGTCGCTTTGAAGTTTTCGTTCTACTTGATCCTCGCATCGATTTAGTTCTGAGGTAAAGAAGAAAATAGACAGCCCTTAAGACAAACTTACAAACTCCTCTCAACTGATAAAACGTGTAATATACTTGTTTCATCACCCATCCCAATGGACTTGCCCCTTGCAGTTTTTACAGCAAATTTCCGACTCTCGACAGGACATGATTTTCTTAATAAACACTTGCACAACATTGGTGTAGCTACTAATGATGTCTCCGCGCTCGTCGGGTGAAACCATGGACTTTTTACATTTGACAACATGCACTGCACTTGATTTTATGACTTTTAACTCTGACAATTTTACCAAGGCTAAATTTTATAGGGCTGCTAGAGTTCTTATGCGGATATCGCTAGAATGTGATGGAGGAAAAAAAAGTTTTCATCCTAAATTGTTATGGTTTCCATGATGGACGAAGACGTAGTAAATCTCCCAAGGTGTATCCTAATGTAATGCTAAATATGCCATATTTTTGCCCAAACTACACTAACATCCTTACATCAAAATACAGGACTAAAATTATTATTTTATCAAAAAAATTTTAATTATTTGCTACTTCTAATTAAAAAAATTGTAAATATACATTAACAACTATACAGAGCAACTGCAATTCTAAACCTCACTCAAGATTTTTAGACATTTTTTTTTTTTTAAATCTTTTGTTAAGAGAGCTTTTATCTTCAGTTTTACAGCTTGTAATGATCGACTCGAGTACACTCGATCTTAAGGATTTCAGACTTTATTGCATAAACTCGATTATGATCCCACTTAAAAAGCACTTAAAAAAAAAAGTGTAATGGGTCTAGACATTCGTTTTTTTTTTAAATTTAATTGTACTTTATGAGGTTTTTTTTCTTCTTCCTAGTGGTGATTAGCATAAATTCATGAATTCCTTGATGAACGATGCCATAAGCTATAATTCTGTCTGACGAATCAATTTAAGCATTAAAGAATCAATAAATATTAATTTCAAAATAATTATTCATTTTGAAAAAATATATAAATGATTTCAAAAAGGTTAATTTGACATTCATTAACAATCCGGGGTTATTAAAAGTATTTTTGATTTTTTAAAAAATTTAACTATACTAATATTCTGCTCTAGTCTATAGCTACTTGTTAAGACGTAATTTTATATTTGAGGTAAAGCTTGTTTTAACATCTTTTTATGTGAGCTTTTCTGGTATTTTACTATGCAAATTGAATTTTTTTTATATTTGTACATAACAAAAAAAAATTGTAATTCATTTATCTGCTAATTTGTATTGTCTAACAGATTTAAATGTTGTATTTCAGTCTCTATAGTCATGGTAACTTTGAATATTTTCAATTTGACAATACTATAATGTTTCGGAAAATTCTTCTGTAATTAAATAATTTGATAAAATGTTTGGTTAGTTTTTCATTTTCCTTAAAATAAAATGAAAGATTTTATAAATACAAGAGGCTGTTGTTATCTTCTTTGTGGAATGAGCAGCTTTAGTTTAACTTTAATAACTAACTAACTCCCTGGAACTGCAGCGACCTGAGGGCCAATTAGCCTCTGGCCTTTGGTACCACAGGCTTCAGATTCGAATCCTGGAGGTGACATGGATGATTCTCAGTGATTTCGAATCCCCATTAAACTGTAGGTGGCGGTCTAATTTGCTTAAAGTGTACACAATTTGACCGTACAGCAACAAACCAAACCCTGGAACTACAGTCTATGTTGGATCATGGTCATCTGCCTACTGGTAGATTCCAAAACATGAGATGTTTCCTTTTTATTACATAGGATTATCAGCCCTACGCCCAACGCTTCAGGGTTATATTAGACCGTCACCTACGATTTAACGTGTATTCCATCCCACTACAAAGATCCATTAAGCCCGTTACCTGTTGCACCAGAGTGCTAGTCACTCGGTGATCAGGCTCTTTAACATTAATAAATTATATAAACAAAATTCATCTTTGAAAATAGAATCTTATTTGTTTTAATAAGTAAGAAGAAATTTATAGACTGATTTTAAACTAGCTATAAAAGCGTCCACAAAACGTTTTGCCTGTTCTATTTAATATTTAACAGTGACACTTTCTACATTTCACTATATTTTGACAAGGACAAGGTGTAATAAATAATTAATAGCAAAAGATAGACAGCGCCACGTATATTGAAAATATCTTAATTCCTTATTGAGATATTGACATAATAATAAACTTTAAAATTAAATGCTTAAGCAACTAATAATTCAAAAATTACAAAGCTCATAAGATTAAACATCAACATTACCTATTATACGTCTTGTGCGAAATGTATTTAATCGATATATCATTCATTACGGCAAGATTACAGAATATTAAATTTCTATAATTAAGTGAATAAAATGATTATTCATATTGAAAAACTATATAAATGATTTCGAAAAGGTTAATTTGACATTCATTAACAATCTGGGATGATTAAAAGTACTTTTGAGTTTTTGTTTCTTAACTTAACTATACTAATATTCTGAAAATCGTTACTTCCTTTACAGTAAAATAAACGTTTTGGGTCAACATTTACAATCCCTTAACAATTTTTTTCAGAGGTAAATAAGAACAAATTAGAAAACAATATTTAGAATTAAACTTGCTACTGGTTACTACAAAAAATGCATCAAGTATTTTAAAAACATTTGTTAAATCAAGAATACGTCATACATCCCAACAAACAATGTTTTCCTTTACCTTTCTTTGTATTAATCCATGATAAATAACTATAAAATGAGTGTTGTATAAATGATAACATTCATTCTGCAATGAGGAATGACCGTGTCGTTATCAGAGAGAAGTAGTTCGAAATTCTCGCACCGGTGAATCTAGGAAACACACAAAGAAATCGATAATGTGTATTATACAATGAAATGCATAATTCAGAAAATATATCAACAATTTTTTTTCCTGTTTTAGTAGATAGATGTTTTGTCTTGTAATTTATGTGTTATAAGATTAAATGAGTGTGTAATACAATTTTGTAATGATGAAATACCTCAGTCACCTGTAGTTTCTGTCGACATTAAATCCTACCAAACATCGCATAATGTGTCCTGTAAAGACTGAATTATTGTAATCCAAATATGTCAAACTTAATATTAAAAGAGTGGCTAATGGTGGAAGACTTAAATTTGTGTAGATCCTGTTATCCATCGTCAATCATGTTATTTATGAATAATACGATTGTTTAAATAGCGTGGAGGAAATGTAATTGGGATCAATATAAATTTAATTAACTGATTACGTTGCATACAGTAGAATGTTATGGTAGTTTCAGTGGAAACCTTTCTGTTTCCACTTCTGTAATACCTTTATTTGACTATACTTCTAATGAGATGAATGACTCCCCTTTGACAGCTAGTTATAGTTATTCTAAATATTCTTCTTTAAATATCATTTCCTCAGACATAATAGGTAAATAATATGAAGCAATATTGTTATGATACAATACCTCAGATAGTTTCTGTCTGTAACAATACATCCTGTCCAATAGTTTATAACTTGACTTGTTAAGACTCAAGTTTGACTGGCATTTCGATATACAATATTTAACATGAAAAGAGTGGATAATGGTGAAGACTTAAATTTGTGTACATCGTGTTATCAATCGTCAATCGTGTTATTTATGAATAACACGATTGTTTAAATAGCGTGGATGAAATATAATTGGAATTAATATAAATTTAATTAAGTGATTATATTGCAGCATCCAGTACAATGATATGGTAGTTTCTGTAGAAACCTCTGTTTCAATTTCTGTAATTTATTTGATTATTTTTCTAATGAGATGAATTGGAGAGCTATGAGATGGAGATATAGTTACACTTAGTTAATTGATCAGAATATTCCTCTTTAAATATCTTTTCATCTGACATAATTGTTAAACAATATAAAACAATATTGTTATGATAAAATACCTCACCTGTAGTTTCTGTCAACACTAAGTTATATCCATTAGGTCGTAAAGACAGAATTCTTGCATATCCAAATACCAATCAAACTTACCACGAAAAAAAATGGCAAATGGTGGAAGATTTCAATTTGTGTAGATCGTATTATTAATCAGCAATCGTATTATTTATGAATAAGAGGACATATTTAAATAGCGTGGATGAAATATAATTGGGACCAATATAAATTTAATTAACTGATTACATTGAATCACGTATAATGTTATTGTAGTTTCAAGGGAAAACTTTTTTTTTCTAATGCAGTTATCTTTAATGCCATAAACAAGGCATAAAAGATAAGCCTTTTATGCATCGACGTTACTTATTTATCACTACCCAGGGGGGAACGTGTAGCTTGAAGATATGCTCGGACGCAAGTAACTTTACCTCTCGCAGCGCTGTACTATAGATAATCACCTGTAGTTTCTATCAATACTAAATCCTATCCCTAGATCATAACCTGACTCAATTATTGTATATCCACTTATCGAACTACCACGAAAAAAAATAGCTAATTGTGGAACATTTAAACTTGTGTAGGTTATGCTATCAATCGTCAATCTTGTTATTTATGAATAACATGATTGATTTAAATAGCGTGGATGAAATATAATTGGAACCAATATAAATTTAATTGACTGATTACATTGCATCCAGTACAACGTTGTGTTACTTTCATTGTACTTTTAGTACAATGTTAGTTTCAGTAGAAACCTTTCTGTTTCCACTTCTGTAATACCTTTATTTGGCTATTTTTCTAATGAGATGAATGGCACTCCTTGGAGAGTTAGTTACACTTAGTTAATTGTTCTTGAACATTCCCCTCTTTAAATACCTTTTCATTTGACATATAATGGAAGCAATTGTAACTAGCTACGTCAAAGCGACTAACAAGTTTAGCCTTCTAGGTAATTATAAACTTTTCCCTGCCAACAAAATTCCATTAAAGCCCCTCGAAGTTTTCAGGGTACGTTTTATGGTAATGGACCTAATTGAGATTCAGTATTTTAAAAGGTCTTAGACAGTGAAGGGTGTTTCTTTTAAAGGGTTGAAGAAGACATCTCATCGTTAAATATTTCTTGAACTCATTCCCTGAAAGCCCTATAAATGAAGTTAGGCCACTTGGTCGTTCTCGCCCGCCTTAAAATGTGAATTTAATTAGACAGTTCATTAGGTGAGGACACAATCGATATTCCTCCAGGATCTTTACAAGGATGGAGTGTTTTCTTTCGCTATAAAGTGGTAGGTGGATATTGTGAAGAGATGATTGGGGATGAGAAGGCTTCTCTTTACAGGAGTTGCATAAGCAACCGAAAAGTGTGGGATAATTAGCTTAAAGTTGATGATGCCGATAATAATAATTAATTTCTTTTGAATCTCATTAAAGTTGATTGTCGTTTGCCTGTAACTTTCGCTTGGATGTTTAAGTGACAGGTAACACGCATGAGAAGTTAAACAGTTATTCTGGTAAAGCGTAAACAAATTAAACTTATTTACCGATTTAGAAATAACTACTTTAATTATGATATTTTATACTGTTAAAATCAGTTTTATTGTATATAAATAATCATTATATATGTATGCAGGGCGTTTTAAAAACAGTCACCTAATTTTAAACAGATAAAAAATCAATAATTTTAATGCCAAAAAAGTGTGTCAACATGTGGAAATGAAATTACAAAATTCATGTGGAAATGAAATTACAAAATTCATGTGGAAATGAAATTACAAAATTCATGTGGAAATGAAATTACAAATTAATGAAACAACTAAAATTACCTACAACCTCGGGTTTTTTTTTTGAAGCAGTGTCTACAACTAAGCCGCCAGCGGACTGAATCTCAGCCCTAATGTTCATCAGCGGCGCGCGTTAACACTGAGCCGCGAATCGGGCAATTAAAACATTAAATGGGACGAGTGAAATCGCTGGTTATTCAACGCGGAGGTAACTTGTAATCTGAAGATAAGATTTAAATAAGAAGAAAAGATCAAGAGATTTAACACAGTACACTAATTTCTCACAGATGGGCAGTCACGTCCCATTCAATTAAATTATATTAATTTGGCTGTTTTTAAAATTAACAAAACCAAACAAGCGAAAAGTTGTAAAATTTTTGAAAAGCGTCGAAAATTTTAATAAAAACAAAAATACTTTTTAAAATCACGCTCTTATTGTAAGTTATAAAAAAAAAAAAAAAAAACTGAATGCCATACGATATTTTTATGCTATTTAATGATGAATAGCATTAAAAATTAACAATGCAAGGAGACCACTTTATTTAAACCCTTTTGATTCATTTCGTATAGAAAAATGTTGAAATTGTTTATTTATAGAGCACAGTCAATTCCTCGAATTATTGTTTTTCTCAACTTTTCATGTTGTCAACTACGGCAGCCATTATTCCAGAGAATAAATTTAA
Organism: Caerostris darwini; assembly: GCA_021605075.1. Lineage (NCBI taxonomy): Eukaryota > Metazoa > Arthropoda > Arachnida > Araneae > Araneidae > Caerostris > Caerostris darwini. The sequence continues at coordinate 29,991 of BPLQ01009935.1, forward strand.
TGCCCATGACTGTTACGTGCTGCAAGAATTAAAAACATGGCCAGAAAATAACTTAAGTGGCTCAGATTAACTTTAAATTCTTCTGTTGACATAACATTAGTCTCCTGTCTTGTCCTTCCTTGAAGTTGAATGCTGTCACTCGAGGCAACTCTTTTCCGGAAACACCATTTTTCTCCCCACCCATTCCACAGCGAGATTTTGTTTCTTCGCGTTCGCAATCCATAATGTGTCTTCGTCTGCCTCGATAAATAACGGTGGCACACAAGAGATGGCATCAGCACATATTTATAGTTTCTTTCGTCTATTTATTTGCTTGCAATTAGAGACGAATTTATGGCGAAGAATGAGTAGATGTTGGTAAATGGTCGCTTTATGAGAGCGGTGTCGCGAATTAATCATTTGTCAGTTATTCGTTTTCGGATTATCCTTTTGTAAACAAGTGTAGAATCAATAAGAAAGCTCTTGTAAACATAAGAACTGAATAATGGAGTGCGGAATAAGGGAAGAATGGAGTTCATGGTAAAGATCATAATTGACTAGAAGGTAGAATTACTTATGTTTGTACTTCTGTCAAAATTTGTACTTTTTTCAATTTACATAATTAACTCAGTATATACACACAAGCTATCAGAGAACTGCTACTGGCGGGATCGCCAAATTTCTTTTATTATCGCTTTATCAGCTTTTTTTTTTAAGACTTTTATTAGATTATGATGCAATTGTAATAAAACGAGCAATAAAAAATTGTGGGAGTGTTTAGATTGTTTCTTTTGAGATGTTTATTGCTTGTTTAATAATATATATTATATTGACTCAACACCAAAGACATTCCTTCTTTTTTGTCTGAGGTTGTTTTTTTTAATAAATTCTTTGATATATATAAAAAAGATGTTTGCTTATAATAAAGTTAAAAGTTTTTTTTCTGTGAATTTATAATTATTTTATCTGATGAATCGTTATAAAATATGGAATATTTTATCATGTGTGAATATGATATTCTTATTATTATATGTGTTCTTATTGTAGATTAACACGGAGATCCTTGGCCGCGTAGCGGCCGCTAACTCCTTCACTGTAAAATGTTGAAACATAGCAGTGGTCTCATGCCCTTTGAGTTAATAAGCAAAATAGATAATTAAATGCCCTTTTTTTTTAAAAAAGATTTATCTATTTAATAAAATTAAAAAATGAAAAATAACAAAAATTTCAAAAGTGTAGATGTTGATGAAATCAGTTGCATGTAAAAAAAAATAATAATAATAACAGAAGCGAACTTTTTTCATCCAGGCAGTTGTAAGGAATTAATTTAAAATATTTAGAACAGTGCGAGGTCTTTTGCTATGTTTGCGGGAAGAAATATCATAATCGTAGTTTTGTAGGATATTTAAAACGGGGTTATTGATGTTTCGCATGTCATTATAGAATTGAGTAGAAATTTTGTGAACAAATTGTCTTAAACTTGGAATCGAGAGAGCTCGTCTAATATCGTCATCACGAAAGTACCAGGGTGAATTCGTTAACATTCTGAGAGTTTGATGTTGTCGTTAGAGGTACGTGAAGTTCCCCACCCCCCAAAAAAAGGTATAAAAAGTGAAGCTGTAAAATAAAAACTAAGTAAGAGTATAAGTTATTATTTAAAACAGATTAATATCCTTGCGCGACACCAGAAAATTTCACTACAAAAATTTTTATTTAAAATAAATGAAATCACGTGAAAATCAGCGTTATATCTTTTTTTTTAAACTGACATGAAATACTGAGTGATGACAAATTATATATTTCATGTCAGTATTATATATATATGACATGAAATATAATTTTGACCTATTGTTTCATAATGCTGCTAATTATAACGATTAACCCATATCAAGTCACGTGCTGTGGAGTTCATTTTGAACTATCTGGCTTTCAAATTATAAGCAGATTATTGTTCCAATATCCTCAAAATAGGGTCTAAGGATTAGTTTAAGATTATAAAAGTTAATTAACCATCACTTAACAGATTTCTCAGTCTGAATTGAGTAATGCTTCTTGTAGAATTTGAACAATTGCTTCTTCAAAAAGTTCTAGGGTTATTACATTTTGTTATATTCCAGTCGCTATTGAATCTGATAGTTCATGGAGGGTTTCTGCCCATTAGCGTTCCGAATGGCTAAAAAAAAAGAGCAGTGTTTTGAAATATCGTAGTGGCCATTTTGTTGTTGTTGTTTAGGAAGGGGTGAAAACCGCAAGGGAAAAAAATCGCCAAATAAACAAGTGAGACCCTAAAGTTCAGAATTCCCATTTCAGTTGCATTCTGAATAATTGATTTATAAATTTTTTGGGTTATTAAACATTTCTGGTTCAATACACATGGGAGTATATCAATCTTCATATGATAAATTGAAATTCGCGAAAATATTGCAGGGACCTAATGGCCGAGTGACTAGCACTTGGTGCCACAGGTAACGGACTCGAGTGCCGGAGATGCGATGGTTGTTTGTAGTGGTTTGTAATCCCCTTTAAACCGTAAGTCCCGGTCTAATATGACCACTACTACTACTACTACTACAACAACTACGACTACACCACACCACATCACATCACATAGCCTTTGAGATGAGTTACCTCTTTTACAGTTTGGGCATGATGTGGGTGAGAAGTCTGATTGGGCTCTGTGACGCTCTACGGTCATAGGAGACCGGGACCTAAGGCTTAAAGTGGATTCCGAACTACTACAAACATCCATGGCACCGAACCTGAACCCTGTAGTATAATATGACTGTAGAGCGTTAGCCGTAGGGCTGATAACCCTAGCCCATAAAAAGAAAAACATCTCCTCTCGAAATCTGTCAGTAGGCAGACGACATTGGTCTACTATGGGCTGTTGCGCCAATGTAGAAGAAGAAAAGATTTCAGTTTTTTATACTTTTATTGCTTTTATTTTGATATTTAATTAACTAAAAACCTTATTTTCCGATTATAATTGCGCTATTAAGCTATTTAGGGCTAAAATCACCTGCAAAAAATTACGAAGATGAGATGATGTCATAGCTCTTAATGCATTCATATTAACCTTTGTGATTCTTAATTATTTAATATTGTTTGATTTTAAATTATATTATTCTTTATTTGTTTCAAATGTTTTGTTATACAAACTAAGATTTAATTTTTAATTCTAAATTTATTTATATTCACTTTTTTATTTTGTCAAAAAGAAATGATTTTTTTATGCTAAATCTTTTAATACCGTTTTGATCAATTAAATATGCTAACAAGAAATGCTTACTTTTTTAAATAAAAAACTTACACTTGTCAGTTGACATGGTTATGCTGTTATTCAGATTAAAATTTATTTATTGTCTTTATTATAAATATTTATCATTTAAACACTAAGATGGACAATATCGGTTCATAACATCTAGTACTAAATTGAATTAATTATTTAATAAAATAACACTAGTACAATTCACATGTATTGGCGATTACACCATTTTGACATATTTGATTGGTCTCTGTATATATTTCCCTGACCTAGTTCAGTCGTATTGTGTTGCTATTCAAAAGAGAGAAAGCCCGAATCTTGTACAATATTTATTTCCAATCTATCACCAAATGATCATTACTAACAGTATATCGATCGATTTGGCGACTACCACATTAACTGGTATAACTAATTACATACACAAGAGATAAACATTGAAACTAAACGTAATTAAATTATGCAATAGCAAAAGGGCAAAATTCAGCCATTTCGTAATTTTTAAGTCTCGATAATATATATATATATATATTTGTTCCAACGCAGCTGGCAACCACTCAGACAATTGTCTTTGATGCCTTAAGGCAAGCGCTGCACAAACGTTACTCACTTAGCACTACCCAGGAGGTGCGTGCAACTCGAAGATAAGCCACGGACGCGGAGTAACAATACACCCCCGCAACGCTCTACGATCATGTTAGACCGGGACCTACCGTCTAAAGTGGATTCCGAACCACTACAAACATCCATGGCACCGCCGGGACTCGAACCCGAAACCTGTGGTACCGAGCGCCAGAGCGTTAGCCATTCAGGCCCCATATATATGTGTATGTGTGTGTGTGTGGTTTGATCCTTGAAGGAACATAGATGGGCTCAAACAGGTACATATATTTTTTTTATTTACTCATCTTGTTTTGATTTTTAGCATATATGGTATATTATGAACGAACATTTTGATGAATACAAACTTTAATTCTCATGAAATTAGAAGTTATTAATAATACTCCTTTGATTGTTAAAGTATTTCTGAATTAAAATCTATTGATATTGGTGATTTTCGTAAAAATGTATTATTGAAGGGGGTTTTAATTTGACTATAATCGAACTACAAGTCAAAACGAAATTTTTTTTTTACAAATTAGGACAAATATTTTTATGATATGAAGTATTAAAAAGAAAAAGAAAACATTTTGCAAGACTTCCTTACTTTAATGATACACAGCATTAAATTCTGACTGTTTCGGCGTTAAAAAAATCAAATATTTTAAAATTATTCACATATTTTCAACGATTGCAAATATTAAAAAAATATCTTGTAAACAAGGTGCCCATTCATTGCATTGAAGATGCATAATATTAAACTCTGCCAATTTTTTTGTGGGAAAGAATGTAATATTTGTATGCTAATATTACATTTTACAAAGCATTAAGCATTATTAGCAAATTGCAAATATCTTTTCACAAATTAATATTCCTTGTATTTTAAATGTAATAATTTATCTGGGTTTTTTTTTTCTTCTTATTTTGCATCTACTACTATTACACCGTAGTACATCATTGTGCTTGGAAATAAAGTTTCTCTTTATGAATATGCCAAAAAGGGGCGGGGCGGCGCCCATAGCTGAGCAATCGCAGTTTTGAACGAACACCCAAAAGTGGGACGTCTGAAGAGTTTGCACCCACATTTCCTCCTCCTCAAGACCAACGGAAAGACATTCCTATATACAGATTTATCATATTCATCCCCGGCAAAGACACGAAAGTTTTAGTCCTATATCGCTTTCAAAGCTTCAAAGGCTCTTTATCACTTGCCAAGAAGTGTCGAACGCTTTTTATCAGTTGCTAATTTCAAATGCTCGATATAGCTTGCCTAATTTCGAATGCTTTTTATCACTTGCCAAGAAGTTTCGAACGCTCTTTATCACTTGTCAATTTCAAACACTCGATATAGCTTGCCTAATTTCGAACGCCTTTATCATTTGCCCAGAAATTTCGAACGCTGTTTTCATTTGCCAAGAAATTTCGAAAGCTCTTTATCACTTGCTAAGGAGTTTCGAAAGCTCGATATCATTTGCCAAACATCCTAGACTTGAAAACTCAACGTACAATATAATTCTTTGGACAATTGAAATTTGGAATTAATATTATCAGTCGGTTAACACCTGGAATTCTTACACCCTTCATCAACTTCCTTAAACCCAAAGAGGGATTTCTTGGTGTACAGTTTTAGCACGCTCGTGAATGGAATAGAGAAGGAAATTTTTGGTTTTATTAACGAGATGTTTTCCCCCTCTCCTTCTATTTTTCAAACTAACACGCTAAATCAATACTCCAGTACCTTGGTAATTAATAAAGTACAGGAATTTATGATAATATGAAATACGGTTTATTAATTATTTACTAATTAATTTATCGGGGAAATAAATTATCTACCTACATAACTATGTTGTTGAGTTATAATCATAAATGAAAATATATTAATTAACTTAATAAATTAAAGTTCTCTAATATATTAACTTAATATATCTCTTATATACTGAAGATAAAATGATTTAAAAGCATTGCTTTTCTATATAATGTATTTATTAATTAGAAAATCTCCAAGTCTATTAGGAATTAAACTGAAGAAAAGACTACAGATTTAAAAGACTACAGATTTGTCTCTTTCAGATGCAAACAAAATACAAGATAATAAATCTATTAGAAGGAAAAGTTAAGACACCAAATAATTGGTTTCTAATTAAATGGTTCTCGGATGACATAAAAGTAACAATGCGCCCACTATTCGAATGTATTTCATATTAAACTTTAATTTGCAACTGCTAAATAGCAAATATTCTTGTAAATTTTACTTGCACCTAGATCTTTTCGTTATTACATGAAGCTGATGGGGAAAAAAGATTTGGATATATTTAAATTATTTAAAAATTAAATTCAGACTTTGATTTGGGCTAACAAAGATTAGGGATAATGTATCAAAAACTGCCCAGTGGTAATGCGCGTAGAGAATGTGTAGGATACAACAAATTCTGATCCATTGGTCACATGCGTTGCAGTCGTTACTTTTAAAAATGAAGATAATCGGTATATATTATGATAGCGGGTATTAGAATCTCACATTAAAACTCAGTCTGCTTGTTTCTGTCCTTGGATTTATTGTGGCTTACCAAAATAGAGCACACATATATATATTATGCGACAAAAAAATCTTATCTGCTTGTGAATTTTTTTTATGCAAATACTATTATGTCCAACATGCAAGTTAATTAATTCAATTAAATTCATAGATCCCCCAAAAATCAAAGTTCTGGAGCACTTAACTGAATATTCGGATCATGCTTATAGGAAACCAATTCTAGGCCAATACTTCCATTCCAAATTGATTTTGTCTATTCACTTTGACTGTAACAATGCCTCCCATAACGGGTTCCTTAAAAATATGAACTGATGTCAATATTTGAAATAGGACGAGGCAGTAATAATTTTGGGTCCAAGGTAACAAGATAGTTAAATCAAAAGTTCTCACAACAATTCAGTCGGAGTGATGCTCCCCTTCTACGACGATATTCCATGTATGGTAAACCATGGCAGAACGTAGCGTCAAAAAGGCTAGACAGACGATAGAGATTCCTACAGAGATAAAAAAAGTCCTAGAGAGGTGAACAGAGAGATGAAAGCGGCTCTCAATAACTCTTGATTCTCGCAATAATCCATCGTATCTGTGATGCAAGGATCACTGGTTAATAAGTAAGAATTCACGGCACCCATTACACCAACTACTCTATACCTGTGTACACAAAAAATGTATATGCAATGGTGCGGAGTAGTTCAACCTGGAATCTGAATGATTGGAGTAGAAATATTTCATCGATAAGGTCTGCTACGAATTGGAACTCGAAGACCAGCAAAGACGTGCCTGGAAACGCCAGGATAGTCAGGATACTAACTTGACTTCCCCTGCCTCACAGGTCATCACCTCCATTGTTTTTCCTTCCTTTCAAGTCACCAAGGTCCCGTATTTTAATAGGATAATGCAGAATTGCATCGATAATTATTTCTATCGATTTTGTTCATGTTTATCAAATACTTTCCAGGCCAATAAGTAGTTAGATCGCTATATTCATTTGATCTGGTAGATAATTTAATTTAGTAGGAGGACCTCATTGTTGTCTATCAGTGACTTGGATGTTATTCAACACCTACACCTTCCTTTCAAGTTCCTCCAGGCTTGCATTTAAACAAGATAATGATTTCTAACGATTGTCTTCGTGCTTATCAAGCAAATTCCCATCCAGTAAGATGACTTCCTAACTGACAACGTTTGGGGTTTGATGAGCAAGCACCTCCGACAGCCCCAGGGTCAATTGAAATCAACGAACAAGACAAATGAATCCTTTAGAGATCCTTAGCAAGAAATTCCATTAACTCTGCGAATTAAACAAATACTACGTCATAAAGTTTACATAAGAGCCAGAGGTGGCCCAATATTTTGTAGATTGGTTCGTTATATGCTACTATAGCCTTTAAAGTATTTAATTCCTCAAATTTTAATCCTTTTTGTTGTAAATTTACACGCAATGGGCGATTTTTTCCAAAGTTGGATTAACTCTCTTGTTGCAGTATATAGATATTTATCTTATATATGTTAATAAAGATAATAAAGTAAAAGATAATAAAGTAATAAAGATATAATATTAAATATATCTTTAATATTAAAATAAAGATATGATACTTAAATATATATTTACAGAGAGAATATGCATACCGAAATGCTTCAAATAATTATATTTGATTAAATTAGATTTACATGTTTATGCTATATAGAAAGCTTTTATCATCAGTATATATCAAAGAAATACATTTTTTTTTCCTTTTTCATTAAAAGTTTATCTTTTGTAATATATGGAAAGTCTAGAAATTTTAAATTTCTCCTAATCCCGAATACATTTTTACTTGAGATTTTAAATTTTCTTATTTTCTAGTTAAATTAACTATGCAACGGAAGTTACTTTTATTAACTATAAAACAATTTTAAAAGATCTACAATATAAATAAAATAAAAAATCCTATGCTAAATTTAAGATTTAATCTTATATTTCTTGTAAAAGAAATATTAAAGAATGCATAATATGATTAAAAAATTGTCAAATATGGAATAAATTGATTAAAAATAGATTTATTATATTTCAAAAAATTAAAGCATATTTAAGTTGTACGAGATTCTCTCGAATAAATAACATGAAAAGATTTCTAAAAATAAACTGGTTGTGTTTATTTATATGCAAATGTTTAGTTACTTCCAGATGTCTTGGATCCACTTTTTCTGGCACAGAACTAACAGATTTTTTCGATCAAGTTCAAGAAATTACTAGCACATTTATTTTTATCATGCAAACAGGAGAACTGCTAAAGTGAGCTGCTTTATATCCCTAAGGCTCGTGCAATAAATAACTAAAATTAGGCGTTTCTGATTCTTAGTGATCAAGTGGGATTAAAAGAATTTACACGGTGATAAAACAAATGAAAATAAACAATTTCAGTCCCTTGTTGTATAATAAGTGATGGAAATAAAAGGTGAAATACACCAAAGAAATAAAGAAGGACTGTTGGGGCTTACAATTCAAATATTCTCAGATAACCACTAAACCTAGCTGTTTGTTAAAATTAGGGAACATTAGAGTTGCATTCTGATATTCTTTAAGTTACAGTGACAGCTATAAAGACAGAAAAATCACAAATAAGATGACGATTCCTAGAAATACTTTAATAATTTATCCTTTTAAATAAATCATCAATGTAATTCCTACAACTTTACTCTTGGACATAACTTCATTCTTGTCGAACATGACATTTATGGTATAATTTATTTTGTGATAATATAAATTTCGCATCCTAAGCTTCCCAACCTTTTTTCAATTATTTATTTATTTATTCAATTCCTTCTATTAGCTCACACTCTCCCTATATATATATTTTGTTCAAATTTTACATTAGTTAATAATCTCTTTTCTCATAACTAATTATTAATTAATTAATGATTATTAGTTATTTTATTCATTCAATTATTAATTTTTTTTTTCATTTAATTATTAATTATTTTTATTTTATTATCAAATATTTTTATTTTATTATCAAATATTTTTATTATTCATTTAATATATATTGTTAAATTTTTAAAATAATGCAACTACAAATTGGCAATAATATAAAAAAATCGTCCGATTTTAATTTAGCTTATTTTTCTGGATATTATTATTCTTAATTTTTTTACATTTGAAATTTGAAACGATCGTGTTTGAGTATTCTTGTTAATGTATTCTATATTTTTTAATTTTAAATGATCAAAAAGTTTTCAATTAAATTTGAAATATAGCCTAATATATTTGCTTTTAGTATTTTTATCGTATGTATTTGCTTTTATTATATTTGCTTTTATTGTTTTTGCTTTTATTATTTTGCTGTAATTCGAGATTGCTGTTCTTTTTTTTCAATTCCTTATATTAGCTCACACTCTCTCTATATATATCTTGTTCAAATTTCCAATCGTTAATAAAATACTTTTCACTCAAGTTCAGATACATTATTTGAAACTTGTAGTGGATGACACTTGATGTTTACACAGTTTTTTCAAATATTAATTCAGTAATTAAATTTAATTAATCAATTTTAGTTTTTTTTAGATTTAAGTTGCATATATCTACCAATAGATGGCGCCAGATTAACTTAAAAAAAATGGATGAAAATTATTTATAAAGGACTTTCTGCAATATAGTGAAAAAAAGTAGGAATTGTCTTACATTTTTTTTTTTTTTTATATTACTTGTTTTTCTTTGAGTCAAAAATCATTGTTATGTAGCAGGTTAAAAATAACTTACTAGGATATTTTTGTCATATCTCCAGAGAACACACCAACGGATTAAGAAATAAAATCTATTTAAGTGTTTTATATAGAAGTCAGAAGATTCTAATCTATTTAATACATTGTAAGATTGCATTCTTCGGTATAGCGGGCGAAAAAGTAGTAATATTTAAAACTAAATTATTTATCGATGTAGGGAAGCATTAAAGGATAAAATAACATTCCAACTATAGTATTTATTTTGTGATCATTTTTCATATCAAAGCAAATTCCTAAATAAAAGTATTAAAAAAAGATTAAACAATATTATAAAAAAAAGTAATAATTTTTCTTAAAGCACAAATATAATTCTTTTATTTAATAATACAATTTCATTTAGTACCAAAATTTATATTAAATTTATGCGCATTTATAACAAAATGGGATTTTTTTTAACATATTTCATTTTATTATTACTTTAACATATTTTTAACATATTTCAAATAAGAAATAAAAGATATAACTCCTAAATTTTATAAAGAGAGCGTTTATTCAAAACTTTTGAGAAAATAAATTAATCAATTAAAAAGCATGTTATTTTTTATTATTTTAAAATTTTGCAATTTTAATTATTCTGCGAAAGATATAATAAGTAATACAACTTAAATGCAATGCAATCATGTCACAGTACTAACGTGGCCAGCCGACCCAGAAGGCTTGGGTTCGAAACCATATCTTTCCAAGAGCAAGTTAACTTGGTGGTGATTGTGAAACATGTATTTGTTCGGTAGTGTCAATCTTGCACTGCTAGAGTTTAGTACAATACGACAAGCGGCCTGATGGCCAATTAGCTAGCGCTCTGGCCTTTGGTACTACGTGCTCCAGGTTCGAATCTTGGCTGTGGCATGGATGTTTGTTAGAGGTTCCGAATGCACTCTAATCTGTAGGTCCCGGTCTGTTTAGCCCTCGAGTGAATAAGATGACTATAGAGCGACAAACCAAATCAATAAGACAGGTTTGGTTTGGTTTGTCGCTCTACGGTCATCTTGTGCACAATTTAGGCTAAACATACCAGGACCTACAGTTTAACGTGGATTCCGAAAAACTCACAGACATCCATGCCACCGCCAGGATTCGAACCTGAAGCCTGGGATACCAAAGGCCACAGAGCTAGCCACTTGGCCACCAGGCCACAATCAATAAGACAAGCAAATGCGAGGCAACAAACTCATATAAGTGTTTTTAGAAGACAATGTTTTCTCTTCATTTCCCGTCAATAA
>BPLQ01009935.1:46349-121833 GCA_021605075.1 Caerostris darwini
CTTGGCTCCGAGTCGCTGAAGAAGGAGGGTAGTGCTTTCCAGGAGGACTTTTAGGGGGAGCTACTCAGTATTTTTGTATTATATGTGAGAAAACCCTGGAAAACTCTCTCAAGGTAATCCAACAAACGAGGCAAGAATGCTGAACATCACAAACGTCATTTTGTCTCATCATTTATATATTTTTTATTTATTTATTTTTTTTTTGAAGCAGTATCTCCAATAAAACCGCCAGCGAATTGAACCTCCGCCCTAACGGTCATCAGAGGCGCGCGTTACCACTGAGCCAAGAGTTGGGCATTAATATATTGTGAAGTATTTTAGCTATAATATAATAATTCAGGTACTTGGGAAGAAAACATTTGTGTAATTTCTAATTGAGATCAGTTCTTAGTTTTATATTTAATATAATTAAAAATTCTTCAATCATAAAATCAACTTGTATCTCAATTGTTGAAATTTGCCTTGATGCACTATTGATAGGATGGATTAAACACGCTTTTTTACTAAGATGAATTAGATAAGTAATTAATTTACTTCTGAATCAACAAATTACAGCACACAACTTAAATGCAATGTGGCCCGATTCATAACACAGTAGTAACATGCCCTACTAACGCCCAGCATCATCTGATAAAAAAAACCATATCTTTCAAGTGCAAGGAGATTTGGAGCTGATTGTAAAAAGTTCATTTGTTTGGGAGCATCAGTTATCCTGCTTTGCTGGAGTTTGGTCCAATACAACAAGAAAATGCGAAACAACAAACTCATTGTCTTTCTGGAAGGCAATGCTTTCCTCTCGTTTCCAGTCGACAAGCTGCTTGTGGAATAAATAAGTGAAATCGAAGGTTCATTTGTTAAAAAAAACTCCAGTGTGAAATATCAAATAAATATCTGCATTAATGTCTTTAAAATCTTTATTTTAAAATTATGTGGAAAACTACATAAAAATATGAAAAGCTAAAGTTTGGACGTTAAAATAGCTAAACATCCATATACTTGTTTTATAACTCCTTTTTTTGTATAAATAACACCTTTGTCATTCAGTGAGAAGCATAAAAACTATCACGCTTGACAATCAGACACTGAAAAAAATGACCTGTTATTACAGAGTTTTTGCATACCGTATTTTGTACGTCCGTTAGCTTTTTCTCCCTAGCGCGCATGCTCATAGGAAACATTATTACAGATACACATGCGCAATTTCTCATGAGCATGCGCGTTAGGGAGAAAAAGCTAACGGTCGACCAAAATACGGTATGCAAAAACTCTCTATTCTATCATTTAAATTACGAATCCCTTTTTTCTAAGCAAACATATTTACAAGTTATTTCATTATTAATATCGTGAATTCTAAACCAAAATATGGGACTCATAAAATATTAAATAATCTTTCTACTTTTCGATGTTGCAATCTATGTCACGATTAAAAAACAAAGTTATCGAAGCTTATTAACAATTCGTAAGCATATAATAACAGTTACAAATACATAATGGTGCTTGTAACAAAAATTGATTGAATTAAACAATTGATTATTATTTGCTAAATAACGAGTTATAGTTAAAATTTTGATTAACCCTTTTTGTATTTGTTTTAACTAGGACATTAAATATTCATTTTGTTTTAATATCACTTTATCTAAACTATATCCTAAGTTACCTAATCTTAAAACGTTATCGAAAGCTTTAAAAATTTATAATTCATACAGTAGCCATAAAATATTCATAATTTGTATCTTACTCTTACAATTTATGATTTTTAATGCAATCATTTATTAGTTCAAGAGCATAATGCTAAAATAATTTATATTAATTACAATAAAAAAAATTTTATTACCACAAGAAAAATGATGAGATAATTTAATATTTTACTAAAGCGAAAAAAAAAAGAATTACACTTGATGAAAGTATTTGCTAGATTATCAGCGACCACGACTTGCTAAACTTTAAGTCTTCTCACTTTTATGGATACTCAAAAAGAATATTTAATTAATTACGAGATAATAAATCGCCACTTTCACGAAAGCCAAATTAATTTGTCTCCAGAACTGGAAATGTTAGAAAAACAATTAGACCCCTTTAAAGGAACTTTAATTACTTTGAAGAAAACGAACCCTCAAATTAATGAGATGCCAACAGAAAAGAGTCCTGCAAAGTTAGCCATTAAAAATTAGCTCGTGAAATACCTCACGGTGAGACAGAAAAGAATGTCGTCGAGGTTTTGATAAGGTAATTTGATTGGCTAGGAAAAATTCCTAAAATAACAAGGATTGACGATAATTTTTAATTTAAGGTGAATAGATTTGTCCGGTTCTGTACCGAATAGTACACAAAACAAATAAAGAATCTTGATTAATTAAATAATTCGCACAAAAGCAATAAAATAATTTTTTCAGAATTTTTTTTTGTATTAAATAAACATTTCAGCATTTTAAATGTATCAGTTTTTTAAAAAAACAATGCTGACAATTTACTTATTAAAGATGAAATATCCCTTGATAATAATAGAAAATTATCATTAAAAAATTTGTTTTAAACTAATTTCTGAGGAAAAAAGTTTGAAACACTTAAACTAAATCTTCAGCCTTAATAAATTGCTAAAAAGGAATAGAGTTAATAATATTTCTGTAATAGGTGCGCAGAAGATCTACCTCCCCGTGGTTCACCTGGTAAAATTTTTTAGTGGCTAAAAGATCTGCAACTTGGCATTATTGTTAGATTAATGAACTCTGTTTCAGCATGTTTTTTTGTTGTTGTGTATTTTGTTGTTGTATGTTTTTTTTTTTTTTTTTGTTGTTCTTTTTTTGCTGAAACTGTTCACAATCTGCCATTGGAAATAAAAAAATATATATATTTCTGTAATATGTAAAAATGAAGAATACTATTTAAATACATATAATTATGAAAAAAGAAGACTTAAAATGAACATCTGTATTTCAAAAAGAAGTTAACATATGTCGAAAAGTATTTTTAACAACAAAAAACTGTTTCTTTAATATAATAACTAGCACCTATGTTGTCTCATGGAAGAAGGGAAAGGGTGACAGCTTCTGTTTTTAAGGAGCATCCATAAGTAGCAGACTTATTTGGCTCCGTGAAGCTGACTTTTTACGGGGTAAGGTTGTCAACCCTACCTCTAATGCTCTACAGTCATATTAGACCGGGACATATGGCTTAAAGTGGATTTCAAACCACTACAAACATACATGGCAACTCCGAAACTCGAACCCGAAACCTGTGGCATAGTGCGCCAGAACGCTAGTTATTCGGCTATCAGCCCTCCCTTCCGGGGGGGAGTTTTAGGGCAAACTAACACGCATGTGCGTATCGTATGGTAGAAAATCCGGAAAACTCCCACCAGGTAGTCCGACTCACAAGGCAAGTTGCTGAACATCACAAACACCATTTATTGGTTTCTCAAAATGGTTTGCCAAACTGGTTTTTTGAAGCAGTGTCTACAACAATATCGTAAGCGGGGGCCTGGATGGTCGAGTGGCTAGCGCTCTGGCGCTCGGTAACACAGGTTTCGTGCTCGAGTCCCGCCGGTGCCATGGATGTTTGTAGTGGTTTGGAATCCACTTTAAACCGTAGGTCCCGGTTTCATATGACTGTAAGAGCGTCACGGAGCAATAGTCAAACTTCTACCTACGGGTGCTCCATCACAACAGAAGCTGCCCCTTTCCCTCCATCCATGAGTAGATCACTCATTGGATGTCCGTCCCGCACTGCAGGACATTGAGGAATAGTCACATATCGCCAGCGGATTGAATCTCAGCCCTCATAACCATCAGCGGTGCGCGTTATCATATTGAAAGATTATAACTGCATTAATTCGAAATTTTTTTTATTATAATAAAAGACAAAAAAGTAACATGATATTAGTGAGATGTTTGATCTTATTTTTGCGACAGTAATGATTTCACATTTAGTCGATGGAAGCAGTTGTAATCCTCCGATTTTTCATCAAGTATTTTGATTCAAGTTTTGTTGTTGTTTATCTGAAAAATTTATAAGCATAAAGTCGAAATAACAATAGCTGGGATAGCATGAATAAGTCATTACTGTGAAGCCAACGATAGTTTTCTCTAGGAAAACATATCTTATAAAATTCCATAAAGTTTCACACACAAACACTGTTTTTATGTATATATTTTACCTTTTTTAGATGCAGTAAAATATTACTGTTCTTATAGCGTTATCCTATGTTTTAAATCACATATAATATGACAAAGAATTTCTTTATCCAGCTTGGTTGAATATTTTTTCTAAATTATCTTCCTTTTTCACTTGTTACTTAATTTTTTAAACCAGTTGTAACATTCACTTCCTTTTTTCATCATTATTCCATTCTTTGACTCTACATTTTTTTATTTTTTTTATTTCCAATGGCAGATTATGAACAGTTACAGCAAAAAAGGAACAACGAAAAAAAAAAAAAACATACAACAACAACAAAATAATACAACAAAAAATGCTGAAACAGAGTTCATTAATCTAACAATGCCAAGTTGCAGATCTTTTAGCCACTAAAAAGTGTTGTCAGGCGCACCACGGGGAGGTAGATCTTCTGCGCTATAAATTAAATACAGAAATAAAAAAATTCTACTTTCTCACTAATAAAGTCATTTTCTAAGATGGATAAAGGGGTATGATGGCCATGTGACAAGCGGTCTGGCCCTCGGTGTCACAGGGTTCGGGTTCCGGCTGTATCAAGTATGTTTGTAATGGTTCGGAATCCACTAACTGTAGGTTCCGGTCTAATATAACTGTTGGGTGTAGGGCTGACAAATCTACCCCGTGAAAAGAAAACAATTCCTGTTTCAAAATCTGTCACTAGGTAGACGGCCTTGGCGCACCATGGTATTGTTGCTCCACTGAAGAAGATGGATATGGAAATTAATCAAAAATTAAAAAGTTGACAAAAATACAATTCTGAATTTTCTAATTTGTTTGATAGAACATATCTAAAAGCATTTGTTTTTCAAAGAGGTACGTTAATTTTGTTTTTTATTTATAATTTCTGTATAAACCATATATAACGAATCAATTTTGATTGCAAAGGAAGAATAAAAGAATATCCTGATGAGATAATGCGTAACTGTTAAAAAGATTTAGCATCTTATTTCTTTTAACACATCACTTAAGATTGAATACACATTAAAAAAAGAAAACAATCATCGAAATACACGAAACTAAATAACATATGTTTCTTTGAAAATGTGTAATTCAAATATTTAGATTTTTAACTAAGTATTTCATAAACCAACATTAACCACAGTAAAATGTTTGAAAAAGAGAAATTTTTTACAAATGGAAAAAAGGGATACTCCTGATTGTGGAGCCATTTTTAAAATTATATTGTTCTTAAAGATTCGTTTCATTTATCTTTTCCATAAATTATAAACTTACAATTAGTACCTTAAAAAGTTAATATAGGCAGATATATATTTACGTATTGCAAATGGCCAAAATGAACTTCAAAATATCTTTCATTCAAGAAGAAACATATATTTTCAGATATACATATTTCGTGGTATTTCTTTTATTTTTCATTGTTCCACCTAATTATATCACAAACAGATCAATGGCAGGTGATAAATGAGGGAACATTGTCTTCCTGAATGACTTATTAGGGATAGTTGTCATGCATTTGTATATTATATGAGAGAATATCCAGAAACCTATGATATTGCATAAATATCGATGCAATATTCAGCCAACAACTTTCAACAACAACTGTTATTGCTTCCATCTCCTACTATTGGAAGCAATAACCGTAATGGGAATAACAGGCAGATTTGTAATTGAATTCTTCCTATTTTCTAGAAACAGCTATTATCCCAACATCATAAATCGGCCATTTTTGAAGCAAATATCTCCACAGTAAAAAATAACTATTAAAATAATGGTTATAAGCTCTAATGCTAGTGCAATCGAACAATAGAATATGAATGTATTTTGTAGGAAAATAAATTAGCAAAAAAAAAATTAGTTAGTAGGGCCTTAATAGTTAATAAACAAGAACTGTAGTCAAAGGGAGCATGCAAGGGTATACGAACATGTGAACTTGCAGACATGTACTTAATTAGGAATAGTTGAGGGCAATTGTCAAACCGCTAAACAAATTTATCCAGAACGCTTCTCAGACAGACATCAACCTCCGCACAGTTTGTTTGCATGTATGCATCAAAATTTGTGTAAATTACAGGTCAATAAGAAATAACAGTAACAGTGAGGGCAGGCTACAATCGACACGTTCATTTTTAAGGAAGAAAACGTGTTAGATGTCGTGCAGACTAAGAAAACCCAGTATTAGAATATGTGCCGTTGTCTCTGCCTTAAGAATGTCGAACAGTGGCATCTGCAACAAAATGCCTAAGATGTGAATTTCACGCTTATGTGTTGTTCACTGATGAGAGATGGTGTTTTTAGTCTTTACTGATTCAATAGGAATGGTGTATTAAATCAGCACAATGCGCATTTGGGAGCTGAAGATTACCCCCATGGTGCGCGGCACCACATCATTTCGTAGTACATGTGGGGGCTGGTTTGGTTGGCGACTGCTTAGTCGTTCCATACATTTTACCATACCGCATAAAAGCCAAGAAGTATTAGATCTTTCTGGAGGGATTCTTTCCGACTCACTTGACGATGTTCCAACATGATGGGGTGCCTGCCCATCTTGGACTGGAAGTTCGAAGGCTTTTGAACAGGTCTATAAATTTGGCATGGTGGACTGGATTGATTCCCCTGCCCGCACGCTTACTCGATTTATCGATCTTCGATTTCTTTCCGTGAGGATCCCTCAAAGCTATCGTGTATCATGTCTGAAAGGCAACTCGTGGCAAGACTCCACTGTGCTGCTGCTATAATCAAAGAAACTCCAGGTGTATTCGACTGTATTTGGCAATCAATGCTTCGTCGATATCTGGCATAATTGGTGTCTGATGGTGCAAACTTTGAGCATCTATTGTAATATTAGAGCAGTATTCATCTCATACGCCATCTTTACTCATGATGTCCAGTAATTGTCTTAAATGTTATAAAGCAAATGTTTCTTGTGTCCTTTTCGATCTCCTTCCTCTACTATTACTTACCCCTGACGTTTGCGGTTATAGGTTGTTATGCAGTTCTCAATCCTCTTGATGTGACCTACTTCCGCTCAAAGTTTGTCGCAACATTTTTGAGACATCATATATGGATGAATTGTAGTATATGTATGTCGCAGTATAACTTAAATATTTAATTCTTAAAGTTAATAAATTCTAAGAAACAAAAATGTTTTTGTTCATTCCTGGAATTAACAGCTAAAAACAACAAAAATAATTATTTTTAAATTAAATAAACAACTTTTTTTTATTCCTATCAGATTTTCATACCACCATTTTGTGTTGTTAGTTAAATTGATGTAAAAAAAAAACAGATTAAAAATGTTTAATAGTTTCCCAAAGTAGCACCATTATATTCATAAAAACAACTACTAATAGATCAAAAATGAAAAAAAAAATATTGGATTTTCTCAAATAAGAATGATTTTTCCATTTAGCGGGCTTAGGTTATTAAAGGATTATTCAAAATCTCGGACTTTAAATTTTGCACAAATATTTTTTCTTAATATAATTCATCAAAACTAAGCAAGTTTTATTTTCTGTGATTGGGTAATGCCTGATCATACATGTTGATTAGATAAATAATTACTTTTTCATTTTGAAATAAGCAGCTCATAAATAAGTACTAGTAAATTTTTAATTTTCATTCATTAAAATATATTTTTAAAATACATCATTAACTTTAATTTTCATCAAGATAAAACCAATATTTTTTTTGAACGAAAAAAAATATATCAAAAATTTTTTTTTCCAATGCAGCTGGCAAACAGACATGAATGCCTATAAGGGCTGCACCGATGTTACTCTCTTTGCATTACCCAGGGGGCGCATGTAACTTGATGGTAAGCCACGGACGCGGAGTAACAATGCCCCCGCAGCGCTCTACGATCCTATTAGGACCGGGACCTACGACTTAAAGTGGATTCCGAACCACTACAACACTATGGGCAAAGCCGGGATATGAACCCTATACCTGTGGTACCGAACGCCATAGCGCTAGCCATTCGGCCATCAGGCCCCATATATCACAAACTATGAGCAACAAAATTAATTCAGCCGAATTAAATCGCAAATTTCTTGTCCTTACTGTATTTTGTACTTAGAATAACGCTTGTTAAAAATCAAATTTTAAAAGAAATTTTCTGATGTTGAAGCAATTTAACAAACTGATTTCTGAAAAATTATTAATAGTGAAACATTTTCTTTAATTTCTGTATTTCATAATATAAATCAACCCAGGAAAATTTTGACATTAAAAATTGAGTAACGCACGGAGATAATTTTCAACAGAAAATATTGAAACTTTTATAAATTTAATTCTTTTATATTAAATTCATTACTTGAAATTTAAGTCAAATATTCTTTTTTTAAGCCTTTTTCTTACATTTAATTTTGCATCGTATATTTATTCTTTTGATTAGGAGAATGAATATAAGCTGCTTTATTTTATACGTCAATGATTGCGTAGGTGATATGAATTGAATAAAAGTAAAAAGTTTTAATAGAATTAAAATATTATTACTTTAATAATATTTCCTTAGAACGGTTTTTTTGCAGCTTGGATTCATGATAGTGGTGTACACTACAATAATTACTTTAGAATTGGTGAATCTTGTTACAGTTTATCAGCCGGGTTAAATTTGTAAGAGTTTCTGTTTTCAAACTGCCTGTTGTTTATATTTCGGGTAATGTTATTAGTTAAACAATTACTCCTAAGAGTTCCCCTGGTAGACAATTCCTCTTTCTTTTCATTGACCGCCGGCTTTGTGGCCTACAAAAGTATGAAACATTAGATTCACCAATGTATAAATTAGGATATAGACTCATTTGAATAACGCTATCATGATTTTGGGATGATATTAAGATCATGTTTGTCTGGATAAGAAATGAGATATCTTAAGTAGAGATTTAGATGGTCTAGATGTTGCTGTCGACCAAATGAGATAAGAAACTACAACAATAGGTAAATATATACATTTTTTCTTTATTTCTAATGCAGCTGGCAAACACTTAAACAACTTGGTCTTGGATGCCTTAAGGGAAGCGCTGCACAGGCGTTACTCACTTTGCATTACCCAGGGGGCGCGTGTAACTTGAAGATAAGCCACGGACGCGGAGTAACAATGCCCCCGCAACTCTCTACGATCCTATTAGACCGGGACATACGGTTTAAAGTGGATTCTGAACCACTACAAACATTCATGGCACCACCGGGACTCGAACCAGAAACCTGTTGTACCGAGCGCCAGAGAGCTAGCCACTCTGTCATTCAGGCCCCATAAATAGATACATAAAAGGGCAAATAATCTTTACTATATACTTTTGTTTGTTCACTAAAGGAAGGTAGAATTCCAAGGGGACATTGAATAACTTTTTTTCTGAAGACAAGTTTGGGAACCAGTGGTTCAAATGAATAAATATAAACAAAAGCATGGTGCTCGGAAGTTAACTTTTAACGCCGCACTTCTTTATTTCGTGAAAAAGTTTAAAGTAAGATTTGTGCAAATGGATTTACCTCAGGATTAGTATTTTTATGCAGCAATTCAAAATCCGAGTTGCATGTAAAGTGATATTGCTCTTGGGTCATAGCACACACTTTTATATCGATAGCACTTTAATAGTTGCAATAAATTAAACAATATTATAACAATGATTCACGAATGAAACACATAAAAGTTATTTATAGTCAAAGTTAATAAAAGATAACCAAAATACAACAGATAAATCATTCTCTACAATCAGTAAAAGTAATATATGATCGATATTTTATATTTTGACCCGTGTGGAAATTTGAACAAAACTCAAGTTAGTATTTATATAATCATCAATAATTGAAAATCAGTATATAATTACAATTATTTTTAAATTTAAACAAAAATAAAACTATTCTTACAAATTTTAATTTCTTTAAAGTACGTTTTCAATTGCTTCCCAGATATAAATTTTTCAATTCTTCATCGAAATATTTCCTTCTCTTTCATAGAATGTATCGCTTTTCAAAAAAAGTAGACTTGATGGTGATTGTGATAGAGTGCTTCAAATCGATAACTGAGGGCTTGGAGTAATCCGAGTGATATGAAAAAAAGATATACTTTTTGAAACCCTCCTGAAAGTATCACTCTGTACTTTCTTCATGTAATGTATCTCTATATCCCTCTTGTGGTGTATTCTGAATAACACTGAACCCACAACATTTTCTGACGGCATTGAATGACAAAAGTCAAAGAGTTAATTTTAAAAAAAGTGAAAATAATAAAAAAAAATCATTTTCGGAATATCAGTATCAATTGTCATAAATGTTTATTTTATGTCTCCATCTGTATTTTAGAGAAAACACGTAAAGCATCGTCAATATAAAATGTATCATATGTGCAAAAAATATGCCTCCCTCCAAATCATTATATTAAATGTATCTTTTAGCCTACACCATACACTCCGCAATGCCAAAGATGCAGAAGACACGTTGTGCTTCCATCAGACCTCGTTTATATTCACGCCAGACCTGTTGCTGCCAATGACGACAGTGGAACGTGATTAGAAAGCAGAATGAAGACTTATTTATAAAAATAGAGGCTGTCTTTTTTATCGATAAGAGACATTTTTATAGGAATAAGAGTTTCCTGAAAGGGGAATATTTTTTTTTTTATTCTTCTGAGAGAAGGGATGACAAAATTCTTGAAAGGAAATTTTTATAAACAAGATCAAATGTTGTAATAAAAAAAATGTAATGGTATAGAAAAAAATAACTTTTTAATTGAATACAAAAATAGTAACATGGAAAATATAAAGTTATGTAAAAGTTATGTCTATACTTATATTTATAAATAGATGTGTCAAAAAATAAACTATGTTAATTATATGTGTTGTATCTTAACACATTAAAAAAAATTCAAATTAGTAATAAAATATTATGATGCAATACATAGAAAAAACAAGTTATATATAAAAAAAAAATGTTTTTAAGTCAATTCCTACTTTTTTTTCACTGTATTGCAGAAAGTTCTTTATAAATAATTTTCATTATTTTTTTAACTTTATCTGGTGCCATCTATTAGTAGATATATACAACTTAAATCTAAAGAAAAACTAAAATTAATTAATTAAACTTAATGAAGGAATTAATATTTGAAAAAACTGTATTAACATCAAGTGTCATCCCCTATAAGTTTAAAAAATGTAAGTGAAACTTGAACTTGATTGGATAAACAAAAAGTATTTTATGAACGATGGAAAATTTGAACAAGATATATATAGGGAGAGTGTATAAAAGGAATGCAAGGAATTGAATAAAGACGAGTATAACTGAACAAGCGTGGAAAATTTAGATGTAAACCAACAATAGGATAATTACATAATTAATAATGACTTAACAATCATAAAATTTCTTAGTATGCTACTTCAATGACACAAAAGCTACAAACGAGATTCGCAAACAAAAAAACTTTTAGGTAAACTTTAGTTTATTTAGGTATCTTAAATAATAAATTTGCTGGAAAAAATAAACTGCTATTTTTTAACATGAAAAATCTTTGAACGTATATTATTGCAAGTTAAGCGACAATTTTCTGCTCTTTATTTTGATTTCAGTAAAATTACAATCTGCTTTATGCAAACATCCATATCGTATTTATTACATGCATTGTAAAGCTATGTAAAAATAAGTGAGGATGTCACACGATAATAATATATAAGATTCGAATAATGTAAAATTAATCCACACATTAACGGAATTTTGTTCAAAAATTTTTCCGCTGCATGATGGTCAATTGGCTCAGGATTTAATCTTGGCGGTGACATAGATGTTTGCGAGTGGTTTGGAATCCATGTTAAACTGTAGGTCTAGGTCAAATTAGCCCAAAGTGTGCAAAACTAACAGTACCATACAGTGACAAAACTAAAATTTATCTTTCCTTTGCATAATTTCCGCTTTCTTCTCTTAATTTTCTAAGAAATTCTTACAAATTTTACGACACCTTTTTGTATTTTCTCGGATGAACCAGAAATAAGCTGATGTTCCTTTAGAATTTTAGTACACGAAACTTTTTTTTCTTGTTTGCATGTTGTTAAAATATTTCTCACCAATCACACACAATTTAGAATTCTTTGAATTTTGTATCAAAACTGGTACTATGAATGCTAAGTAGGACAGCGAAAACGTAAACATTCACTCACGAAAGTGTCTATGGAACGATATGAAATGAAATTTTCCATGAATAGCGACGTGATAAGAAATTCGAATATCCAAAATTTATCGAATTCGAATCCCTAAAAGGAAATTATTTTGAAAAGTGATACAATGTTTAATATGATTGATTTAGTTGTTAAATGCAGCATATTATTCTGTCCGCACTTATAGTTAGTGAATGGATAATTCAAATAGATTTCACAAGAATAAAAACTATAATGAACTGGAATGAGAAATATTTAACTAACAAAGACAGGTTCACGAACTGGCCATAATTGATTTCATTGAAATTTATAACATATTTTAGTAATGACTTGGAAATTAACAGGCCAAAATTGTCGGCTGTACTCGCATACCAACTATGCTTGGCTATCAGCAAGCTAAAATAATCATCTATACTTTGATATCAATTATGCTTGGATATTAATCGGCCAAAATACACTGAAGTGACAAAAGTCATGGGATACCTCTTAATATCGTGTCGGCCCTCCTTTCGCCCGGCGAAGTGCAGCAACTCGACGTGGCATGGACTCAACAAGTCGTTGGAAGTCTTCTGCAGGAATATTGAGCCATGCTGTCTCGATAGACGTCCATAATTGTGAAAGCGTTGATGGTGCAGGATTTTGGGCACGAACAGACCTCTCGATGATGTCCCATAAATGCTCGATGGGATTCATGTCGGGCGATCTAGGTGGCCAGATCATTCGTTGGAATTGTCCAGAATGTTCTTCAAACCAATCGCGAACAGTTGTGGCCCGGTGACATGGCGCATTGTCATCCATAAAAATCCCATCGTTGTTTGGGTACATGAAGTCCATGAATGGCTGCAAGTGATCTCCAAGTAGCTGAACATAAGCATTTCCAGTCAATGTTCGGCCCAGTCGCACCAGAGGACCAAGTCCATGCCATGAAAAAACAGCCCACACCATTACGGAGCCACCACCAGCTTGAACAGTGCCTTGCTGACAGTTTGGGTCCATGGCTTCGTGGGGTCTGCGCCACACTCGAACCCTACCATCAGCTCTTACCAACTGAAATCGTGACTCATCGGACCAGGCCACGGTTTTCCATTCATCTAGGGACCAACCGATATGCTCACGTGCCGACGAGAGTCGCTGCAAGCGATGTCGTTCTGTCAGTAAAGGCACTCGAGTCGTCTTTTCTGCTGGAATAGCCCAAGAAAGCCAAATTTCTCCGCACAGTTCTAACAGACAAGTCCCTTGTACGTCCCACATTGATTTCTGCGGTTATTTGAAGCAGTGTCGCTTGTCTGTTAGAATTTACGACTCTTTGCAGACGTCGCCGGTCTCGGTCGTTAAGTGCAGGCGGTCGACCACTGCGCTGTCCATGGTGGGATGTTATGCCTGAAATTTCATACTCTCGGCACACTCTTGACACAGTGGATCTGGGAATGTTGAATTCCCTAACGATTTCCGAAATGGCTTGACCCATGCGTCTAGCTCCAACTAACATTCCGCGTTCAAAGTCTGTTAATTCCCGTCGTGCGGTCATCATCACGTCAAGACCTCTTCACATGAATAACTTGAACAGAAATGAAAGCTCTTCGAAAGCACTGCGCATTTATACATGTTCTACGCGATGCTACTGCCATCTGAAAATTTGCATATTGCTATCCCATGACTTTTGTCACTTCAGTGTAATCGTCTATACTTGGATATCAACAGGCCAAAATTCACTTCTCAATAATTTTCGAGGAAACAGATTTGAAAAATTTAGAAGGATGTATGATAGTTAATGCGTCTTGATGAACGATTGCATATCATGGCAGTTAAAAGGTCACGAGGTAGCACTCCATTGCGAATATTATACTTTCGCGATAGACCTAAGTATAATAAACCTATATTAATACGTATTTTCCATTAGAAACCTATGTACAATAAAAACCTATATTAATGAATATTTTCCATTAGAAACCTCTATTAATATTTTCCATTAGAAACCTATATATAATAAACCTCTATTAATGAGTATTTTCCTTTAGAAACCTATGTATAATAAACCTCTATTAATGAGTATTTTCTATGCATAATAAACCTATTTTAATAAGTATTTTCCATTAGAAACCCATGTGTAATAAACCTATATTAATAAGTATTTTCCATTAGAAGCCCATGTATAATAAACCTATATTAATAAGAATTTTCCATTTGAAACCCGTGTATAACAAGCCTATATTAATAAATATTTTCTATTGAAAATATTTCCTAAAAAAATGTTACTTTTCTACTGTCATTAAATATTAATTTTTTCAAATGAATGCAGTTTGTGGGAAATTGTGCATCCAGTGCACAATTTTGAGAGTGTAGGAAAAGAAAATATACGTTGTATCCCATGTATCACTCAATAAATTTATAATACATATTAGTTGTACAAGAACATATTTAATTATCAGGTTTTGGAATGTTATCAATTGAAAAAAACATATTCGAAATACGTAAATTTAATGCATTGACTAAGAAACCAGAACTTTGTTCACTTGATTCTTCGTTTCTCACTCACTTTCTCCTCAACTTTCTAAATTCCTCATTTTTTATGTTCATTTATTTCCTGTTTTATTTATTTCTGTTCCCATTCTCGTAATTTTTGCTTACCAATTCTGAAATTCCGCGAAAGACAAAATTTCTAAGAGAATTCCAATTGTGTTTTCTGTTGAAATAGTGTATTCAGTGACAATTCAAGAAAACTATTTCTGTTCTTGTAAAATATGATTAAATATTTTATTTTGACTGCACTGATCATGAATATTTATATAGAAATACTTGCATATGAAAAACTAAACCAAGCAAACCTAAAAATAAATGTCTAACAAGACTTTTTATTAGGTAAAATAAAAGTATGTATATATGAAAGGAGAAAATTTCTAAATGTATGTTCCTAATAGAAAGTACTAGTTTTGCAATATTATTTTTTTTAAATGTTTTGCGTATGCTCAGTATAAGCCCACATGCAGTTGAAATAGCACGTAGTAGCACATAGCATGTGGTGTTAGCTGCGCCATCATCACTATGCTATGAAACCCATTGAAAACGCATCGTTTTAACAAAATATTTAGAGATAGATTTGAAGAGAGATTATTGAAAGATTTTGAATATTTCAAATTCGATTTTCCATAAAACTTTTGATAGGTGGGTCCTGCTAGTTTGGCCAATTAACGCTCTGGTAATAACCAACACACAGCTTGAATTTCAATCAAATAGGTGATGAACAGTTCATGATCTCTCCTTTTTAATTAAATGTTGTTCTTTTTTTAAAAAAAAAAAGGATTTAAAGACTTCTCCAACCTAAATTTTAACCTTTTCAGACCAAGTGGCCATTAAAATGGACATACATTTTAAAATCTAATTTTTTTAACTGCAGAAAGTTGAAAATTGTTCCGTGGATAGATTAAAGATATATTGATCTTTTTGATATCTTTGCATTTCTTGGTTTGGCAACAGCCATCAATTTGTTGAAGTTTGCTTTCATTGAAACTGGCATCATGCTGAGGTCTGTAAAAAATGTAGTAATTTTTTTGTTTTGATTTATATGAATAATTCTGTAATAATATTTTATTTATATAATGACGAATTAATTATATATATAATAATGAATCAACGTCTTTTTTATACAATCATTATCTTAGTATTAGAAGTAGTTTTATTTTATTAATTTGTAATTTAGGCAAAATTTAGGCAAAATGTGAGCCGAATCACATGTCAATTACAATGGACATGGGGTCCAGGTGCTTGTGATTCTTTAGATAGTCCATTTATTAATGTGTTTGTTATCGAATTTATGAAGTATTTAAATTATTATTTTAAAATCAATTAACAAGTGATCAGTTGGATAAAAATTTTTTTTATTTTATGAAAAGGAAAATCTGAAAAATTCTAAAGATTCTAAAAAAAGTTTTGGACAACATTGTTAGTGATAAAGTATCACATTATTTTGGATACTGATGAGGGATTTGGATATGGATACTGATACTGATTGCTTTATTGATTGTGATAAGAAAATTTACTTTTTGTAACAGATTTATTAAAATTATTGGAAAATTTTTTTAATAATTAAAATTTGAACTTCATATTAAACAAAATTATTATTATTATTAAAAATTTACTTATATGTACATAGGTGCCGACGTTTCGTCTGAAATCTCTAACAATGAAATTTTTGATGAGGGTTCTGATACATGATTTCTTCTTACAACCAAAACAGATATTATTTAGAGACGAAAGTCATTGAAACAAAGATTTAGAGTTTAAAATGAAAAAACTGGTGAAAATTTGGAACAAGATCAATCAAATTTATTATATCACTATCTATCTTCAGATCTATGTACGGTAGATTTAGCAAAAAAATAAAAAAAGGGAGACCATCATCGCTTATTGTGCAAAATAAACAAGTAATATAAAAAAAAAAATTAAAGTCAATTCTTTTAGCCAATACTACTTTTTTTTTACTACATTTGCAGAAAGTCCTTTATAAATAATTTTCATTCATTTTTTTTAAGTTTATCTGGCCCCAACTATTGGGAGATATATGCAATTTAAATCTAAAAAAAAACTAAAATTAATTAAATAAATTGAATTAATTAATTAATATTTGAAAAAACTGTACATTAACATCAAGAGTCATCCACTGCAAGTTCAAAAAAAAAAATGTATTTGAACTTGAGTTGAGTGGATGAATAAAAAGTATTTTACGAAAGATTGAAAATTTGAACAAGATATATATAGGGAGACTGGGAGCTAATAGAAAGAATTGAAAAAACAGATGAAAATTTGGAACAAGATCAATTAAATTTATTACATCACTATCTATCCTCAGATATATGTACGGTAGATTTAGCAAAAAATAAATAAAAGGGAGATCATCATCGCTTATTGTGCAAAATAAAAAAAAATACGCCAAAAGTTGCTGAAGTTCGACCTCATCTCCAGTTTATTAATGATTGAGGAGATCATTTGCCAAAATTCGATGATAAGCGGGATTCGTTTGGTTCGATTTGATTTGATTTGATTTGTCGCTCTACGGTCATTTTGCGCACACTTTGGGCTAATTAAACCTGGACCTACAGTTTACCATGGATTCCGAACCACTAACAGACATCAATGCCACCACCAGAAACGGGAAGCAATGCAATGTAAAAATTACGATTGCAGTGGTAAAACGCACATCTATTGCACTAAATGTGCAATGCATAATGTGCTAAAACTAATGCTAAGTGTATTATAGTATGTATTATGTGCTTTAATTTGCTAAATGTGCAATGCAAATAATAAAAAATTCTGTTCATAGTGAAGCAAATGTGCTTCACTGCAATTTCATGCAAATGATCTATTTTAATATATAAAAACCAGGGCCTGAATGGCCGAGTGGCTAGCGCTCTGGCGCTCGGTAACACAGGTTTCGGGTTCGAGTCCCGGCGGTGCCATGGTTGTTTGTAGTGGTTCGGAATCCACTTTAAAAAGTAGGCCCCGGTCTAATAGGATCGTAGAGCGTTTCGGGGGCATTGTTACTCCGCGTCCGTGGCTTATCTTCGAGTAACCCGCGCCCCCTGGGTCATGCAAAGTGAGTACGTCTGTGCAGCGCTTGCCTTAAGGCATCCAAGACCAAGCTGTCTGTGTTTGCCAGCTGCATTAGAAAGAAAAAAAATATATAAAAACCAAAACATGTGAAAATATTTTGTGAAATTTTGTATTATGGCTCATATACATTCTATTATGGAATAAAATTACTAAAATAGACTTTTTGAAACTTATTTAGTTATATAGCTTCTTTATCTAGATTCTTTTACAGAAATAAATTGTTATATAAAGCAAGATTCCTATTAAAAGTTAAAACGTTTAATATTTAACTTTTACAACCTCATTAACAATTTATCTATTCCACTGGACTCCATTTTTTTATAAAACTGCTATTTCTTAATGTTTTAGTTTATTAGCATCATATAATATTTTATCATAGTAATTATTTTTTTTACTCATAGCATTAAATTCGGATCTGAAAGGGTTAAATTAAAATTAAACATGTTGCTCTCGTATGAAGGTCGGTGGCTTAAATAAGTTATTGACATCAGTGAAATAGAAAAACTTGACTTTGTTTTTTTAAGTATGAGGCTTGATTTTTTAATGATGACTTTATTTATTTATTTTTTTTATTTATTTTTTTTTTGTATACTTGTAAACCCATATGTAAACTGTTTAATACGTTGAACTCTAATATGGTGAACAGAAAATAAGCATGTGTTTTTCGAGTGTTGTTTACATTCATAAAAAATTGGAGTCTGGTAGGTCATACCAATAGGTTCATATGGTAGGTTATATCAATATATTTTTACGGAATGATATTAGTTTAATTTTTTAATCTGAAATTGGATAGTGCCGTGTGTAGCAAAATCATCAAGCAATTTAATATTACATTACTTAAAAAGGATGATCTCTTTTGCTAATTTGAGCAATATGAAACAACCAGGCGTAGGATGGATTATGGATTTGGCGTAGGATGGATATGGATTTGCCTAAAAGTACAACCCATGTGCTATTAATGAACTGAAAGCAAAGGTGGAAAATGGAGATTAACAGAAAAATTCCTATATCAAGAAAAGTAACGCCAAATTTGGGAAACGTATTAATGTATATATTCGAGAAAAGGTCATATTTTGAACATGCAATGCGACGAAGTTCAAAGCTTTGTCATTTTTATTTCTCAAAATAATTGATCTTTCAGTTTACTTCATGAATGAAGTTTGATTCATTTTCAGATTTTTGTACAGGTTGCACAATTTTAGATCCTACAATTGCAAGTTAAAATTAAAAAAATAAACATCCTAACCTTTAAGTCTATGAGTTGAAAATTTATAATTTAAAAAAAAGAGATTCTTTAATGAAATGGTCTCTATTATATTTTATTGTAAAATAAATTGAAAAAATTTCATATTATAGTATTTAATATTAATATATATCGCATTAGTAAGTATTAAGAATTTAGACTGGTAGATTTTTTTTCTTTAAAATAACATTGAAAAGGTTTTAAAGATGCAAAGCAAGATTCAAGAAAAAAGCCTTTTTTAAAAAATTCATATTGTTGGTCACAATAATATAAAGATTTTAAATAATTTTTATCTACATAATCATTTAACCTTTAGATAATCCTCCTTTTTTTTTTATCCCAGCATCTTTATCTTTCTTCTTCCATTTCTTGTTAAGTTCAAAAGTATTAAATGAGGGGTACACAGGAAATAAAAAAAAAAGAGTTCCTAGTTCCTTCGCCAGAAAACCGGAAATTTTATAAAATTTTCTCCGAAAGGAACTCGTTATCTGCAATTTCGGAAACTAGCCATGGAAAGTAGTTTTGCTAGTTTGTTGCAATGATCAGAAAGATTTTAGTGATAATATTAATTTTAAGAAACCAGAAATGCTACCATTTACTTTTAAAGAAACGGTATTTTTTTTTTTAATCTGTTCCATTCCTTTCTTAGCGTTCTCGAACTCCAATCACTAAAACACTGTACTTCATTACACTTTGAGCTTTTATTAAAATTTCAGAAAATAACTGGTGATTCATTTTCATTACGGATGTTGTTTTCCTACATATTAAAAACCTAAAATAGGCATCTAAGTAATTTCTGAGTTTGATTTATGTCTTAAACTTCTAAATGTTGCTTTAAACAATCAACAAACAATTAAGAAAAAACCTTTAAAGACATGCAATAAAAATATTTCATTTGACATCAAATAAAATTTAAAATTGCTCTTCAGCAAATAATTAATTAATTAATTAAGAGTTTAAAAATTAATTTTAATATTTGCTATAAAAATTTCACATAACTTCCTAATTAATGAGAAATGCATATTTATAATCTGCATGGCAAAAAAATAAATTTAATAAAAGCATTTAGTGTGAAATGATATTTTATTGTGCATTAAAATATTAGTTATGTTATTAAAATGTTATTTTACAGTATTATGTTAAATAACTACAAAATAGTTAACGTTTTAACTACAGAAAATGTTAGATTAAATATTTCACTCGATTTTAGAGTAAATCTTTAACCTTAGATTTTATGCAAAATAAAATGCAAACAAAGTAGCAACCGACTGAGGATAAAAACTCTTAACATCTGCGTTAAACTAATTCGAAGTATTTTTTAAGGCGCAAATTTGTTATCCTTCACAGAAAAGTCAATATCGTTTTACTAAAATTAGTTTTAATGTCATAAAAGAATCAAAACCTTTAGAACAGACGTGTTCAAAAAAGGTTTATCAAATGCTATAAATTAAAACTGAAAAAAATTTTGTAACAAAGGATGTATTTGTATGATGTTGCGCATAAAAAAAGTTCACTTTTAAAAGAGATATATGAAGATTTAAATATAAATGAAGATAAAAGTGAAAGATTTAAAAAGAGTGTGATAATTTTTTAATGTACCTTATTAATTTCTGTTTTGCTGCTACATTCACATAAGATTAATTTAAAAAAACCTTAAAGTTTATATTTATAAGAATGTTGATTCAAACTACTTGAATAAAAATGAAACTAGACAATTTAAAGTTTTAAATGAATAAGTTAAAAAAAATAAATGTAACAATCCAGGTTAGTTTTCAAAAGATTAAATTCATTATTTTAATCATATATTTTTTATTAATTTATACATACATACATATATTATATGTATTTATTTTAAAATTGTATGGTTTGGTGTGTCGCTCTACGGTCATCTTGTGCACACGAGGGCTAAACAGGTCAGGACATACAGTTTAAATTGGATTCCGAACCCCTACAAACATCCATGGCATAACCGGGACTCGAACACGAAACCTGGGGCATCGAGCGGTAGCCACTGGGCCATCAGAACCCTTAAAATTGTATAATCAATATATTTGTTATTATTAAATATAAAAAAAAATTTAAAAATGTTTTATTGTGTAAACCACTTTGAAATGATTATATATGTTTAAATATAAACATTATCTATAAATTACAAAACAATCGAACTATGTTATTAAAATTCCACAAAACATGAACAAAATAAAGATTAATACGAAGAATGTCATTTCTTATCTAGTGAAAATTACGTGCACCCATTTTAAATTTATTTAAGAAATGACGCTTTATTGAATAAATGAATATAAGAAAATAAAGTGCGTAACAAAGTAGAAAGCCAACTACTGATAAAAAGGCTTTTAGCATCTGTGTTACGAAATAAATGCAAGAAAAAGATAAAATTGAAACACATTAGTCTAAACTTCAAAACTTTCCATGTGTAATCTTTGATTAAACGGCTTGAATGACATGAATATCAAAATATATTGTGCACCGACTATCGCCATGTTTCGAAACCAGTAACTGTAACGTTTGACCTTCAGCAATATCAATTTCACACCTGTGGCCTAATATTTCGCAAGGTGTCATTCGAACCTCGATTTCCATATAGCCACTTGGTCACGGTTCAGGTCGCGAATTGGCGGTATCGTATTTTCGAGATGACATTTAATACTGGTATTTGGCAACCAGACGCTTCCTAGCACACAGACTCAGCCGAAGATTCAAACGGTATGTAGACACTTTATTGCGCAATAAATCGCAATTATATGCTTTGATTATGAATTTGCATTTAATATGGGGCAGTTCGGGTTGTCTGCAGGTTTGAGTCGTTTATCGTTGAGTAAATAAACGTTCTGGTGAGAAATTTCATTAAACTGAGCTGATGAGAAATGTTCGTGTTTAGAATACGTAGATACAGCGCTTAAGCCACATTTTAATAGTAAGGATGATATATGACTGAAATATTTAAACTGCGTATTTCAAGATTTCACATATGAATATAGTTAAAACAGAAGCATTAAATTTATGATTTATTGTTTACAAGTTCTAAACACTCCAAATAGTTAAAGGTTATTGAAAGACGAATATTTTAACAGAAGCATTCAAAACATCTTAGATGGAAAATTGTCAATATAAGATTCAGCATCACATTGGCAAAACAATGCACGTTACTGTTCCCAGATTTTAATTGTACACTATGTGGAAGAAAGTCACGGGACACGACACTATAACGACATAAACCCATATTTATTAAAATTAATAGGAGGTAGGGCCTCCTTTGGCTGCGATCACAACTGCAACCCTTCTTAAATTAGCTATAGTGGCAAGAGGAATTTCCTTCCAAATGTTTAACAGGAATACGGTCCAATTCGTCCCAGAGATGTTCAATTGATTAAGATCAGGGCTCTGCGCCGGCCACTCCATGCGTTTAACGTTGTTGTTCACATACAAATCAAGAGTCCTCCTTGCAACATGGCATGTTGCGTTGTCGTCTTGATACCAGCAATCATCCATACCGTACGTTGCCCACAAGGTAGGAAGGAAATGATTGTCGGGAATATCATAGTATCTATCGGCATTCATAGCACCATCAACCTTCACCAGTGGGCCAGCCCCATACTAGGAGAAACAGGCCCATACCATCAATCCTCCTCCACCAGACTTTACAGTTGGGACGACACACTCGTTCAAAAGGCGTTCTCCTGGTAAACGCCATACCCAAACACGTCTATCGGAACGGAAAAGGGTAAATCGTGACTCGTCACTCCAAAGGACGCGTTTCCAGTCATCCAGAGTCCAAGTACGGTGGTCTTTGGCCCATCGAAGGCGCGCTTTCTTGTTGGTTTTCGTAATCAAAGGCTTATGGGCCGCCGAACGTCTAGTGTAACCTAACTTATGGACCTCGATACGAAGAATCTTGGTCGAAACGGCCACACCTGTGGCTTGTCTAAACTCATTAGTGATGTTATCCATGGATGTTTGACGGTTACTTTGAATCTCCCTGCCCAGCATCTGCCGGCCCCTGCTGGTGAGAACTGTAGGTCGTCCACTTCGGGGTTTGTTCTGACAGTGTCCCTCAGTCTTGTAGAGACACACAACACGTGCTACAGTTGATTTTGAGCAGTTACGGAGACGGGATATCTCCCTAATTGACACCTTGGCAAGATGCAATCCAACCAACACTCCTTTCTCGAACTCAGACAACTGTTCTCGTGGCGGTATCTTGACAAAAAACAACTCTAGTCGACTCCACAGAGTATTTATAGGGTATGGCTGACACGTGATACCTATTATTGCGCATGTGTCAGCTGTATTGTCGACTTTTCTACTTTTCTAGGGGTGTCCCGTCACTTTCTTCCAGATAGTGTATATCTTACAACTTGGATAAATGAAGACGAGTATAATTACAAATTCTTGGTTGGTTATCATGCAAATATGGTATCAATACTTGGAGCAAAATTAATGGTCATGGCATTCCCGGAGTATATTTCTACAGAATTGGTTTTAAATAATTCTCCAACTGGTATCAAATTGAATCTGCACAGTTTAGGTATCGTAAAAGTTTAAATATGTGTTTGCCCAAGTAACCCCTACCAGTATTTAAGAAAAAAGTTGAAACTGTTGACACTCAATTGACTAACGTTTGTCGAAAAAAATACAAGCTATTAAAGCAATACCGCATGAACTTTGAAGATCACGAATTCCCACTCGCAGTAATTAAAATTTGCTTATGGAACCATGCATATACGATACGAGAAAAGTGAGAAAGCAAAAGTATGATGTTTCATAGGGTAATGAAAAATGAATAGAAATAGAAACAGAAACCCGAGTGAGTGAATATGATAGGAAATTTATATAGGGTGATGCTAAAAATGGCCACCTTGTATATCGAAGCCCGCACATGGACACTGTATAGTGACTAACTATACACGATACTATGGTGGCTGTACATCCCCCTCCCCAAAAAATGAAAGCAACTTGCAGACGAGCAATTGTTCTGTAGTAACCGAGGTTTATTACATCAATTCCTCCAGCTTTAGTCATAAAAATAAGTCCAAAACGTCAAATATGGTTATCGGGAGGGCAACACAATGGGACCTTGCCATCCTATCTGCCGAAGATAAATAGATAAATAAAATACATATGTCAATTTAAAATAAATAATTGCGATATCTATTTATTTACAAGTAAATAAATAAATACATATCGCAATTTAACATAAATAATTGCGATAATTATTTATTTACAAGTAAATAAATAAATGCATATCGCAATTCTACAGAAACGAAATAGCAATTTCTATGCAAAGATTAATGAAATTTACAAGCAACCTGAACCCAGTGATGACTTTTCAATGATTGCATAATAGACAAGCGCCTATCACCAGTCTATTTCCATAATACAAGGAATAAAATTTTTATTTCCTTAAAGTTTCGCTTTTTCATATGTTCTGCAGTTTCATACGATTCCAACAAAGCTCATTTTGCCTACATTAGATACGACTTCACATTCTTACTTTTCTCAAAATCTACATATCATAGATATATGGTTCCATGGACAACTTATGTTATTACAAAAGAGGATTCTTGTTCAGCACAGTTTATATCCAAACACACTGTATATTTGAAATAACAGGTACCATGATTTAACACCATTTCCTTAGGTACAATTTTTAGTGTTTAGACTGATAGAAATATTATTAAATTGTTAATTATTACGAGTATGTAGAAGCACATTAACAACAGAATGAAAGTAATAAACGTCTGAAAGCAACTGTAAAGAAAGCAACCTTTACAAACATTTCAGCTTAATTTATGCATGCTAATGGTGTGCATCCTTACAACGAATGCAATTTATGACAAAAAAATGTATTTAATGATGAGACAGCATACAAAATAAAATTTACATTCTAAATTTCTTTATAGAGACAAGCAGAGTATTTAGTTTGCAGAGATTTTACAACGAAAGCCCAACAATGTCTTTCTAAAAATTGATTTTTCTGAAATTTATAAAAAGTTATTTTCAAATAAATTAGAAAAGCACTGGAGTTATTCATAGCATTACAAAAATTCTTTTTTTTTTTTTTTTTTTTTGCAATTATCTATTCATTCTGACTTTATTAGATGCTGCAGTTC
Organism: Caerostris darwini; assembly: GCA_021605075.1. NCBI lineage: Eukaryota > Metazoa > Arthropoda > Arachnida > Araneae > Araneidae > Caerostris > Caerostris darwini. The sequence goes on from BPLQ01009935.1 coordinate 71,606, forward strand.
AATACACAGTCACGTTTGATGATGTGAGCTTAGTTAGTAGAGATTTTCAAATTTTCCAAAGACATTTAAAATAAGCATTATAAAAGTTACACATGTTTTTTTTCCGCTAAGAATTCTTTTATGGAAAGTAAAATAAAGCAACTCATTAGTATTCTAATAAATATTGAAGAAATATTTGAAATATTTATTAAAAAAATTTCTACTGTGATATGGGCATTTTCATTGTAAGAATCTGGCCAATGAAATACTGGCAATTTAAAAAAAAAAAACACACAAAAAAAACACCACTGCACTATGCCTATGTGCGAGTACTGCCATCTTAGATGTATTTCAGAGCAACTTATATGTTGTTGAGCATAATAACTAAGGTAACACCCATTAATCTATGTAGTTATCTCACAATATGCATGAATTATATTCACTTTCTATAATAAAAATTATAACACTTTCAATTAGTTGAAAAATACGAATTAGCTTATTCTCTATCTATGCACACTAACCATTGCGTCAGGAATTAATTAGTTCTCAATTTATTAATTTCTAGATTCTATAAACTATGTAGTGTAAAAAATAGGATAAATTATAAATTCGAGCAACAATACATACAGGATATTAAATTTCTACCACGAATTATTTAGGGAATAATTTTAAAAAATTATATAATATATTATCCTAAAAAATATAATTTTTATGCATACTAAATATTAAAATGCATACTAAATATTAAAATGCATACTATTATTTTTATGCATACTAAATATTAAAATGCATATTATTATTTTTATGCATACTAAATATTAAAATGCATATTATTATTTTTATGCATACTAAATATTAAAATGCATACTATTATTTTTATGCATACTAAATATTAAACACACACTTTATGTCGGAAAATACTTTATCTTTGAAAATACTACATTTATGTTAGTACAGTTAAATATTCCTTCTTTGAAGCCAAACACTTCTCAAAAAAAAAGTTATACTAGTAAAATAAACAGTATTCTTATCCAAAAGAAAAAAATATACATAACCATTTCAGAAAAAAGTGTGGTTTACTGAAAGTTGCTATTTTGGCAAAGTGTCATAATGAAAAATACAAAAAAGTTTTCAGAAACAAATATTTCTTTGGAATTTCCTTAAACCTAAGAAGTTATGTGTTCTACTTCCTGCAATCAATTTTATATAATCCATACAGTTCCTTATATATTTGGGTATACGACTAGCACACACATACACCCACACAAATAAAATCCCGAATGAGATTGTAAAAGCATACAATATCTAAGAAGATAGCTACAAAATATATTGTAGCGAAATTTTCACGAAACCTAGGAATTCGAAATGCGTATATTGCTTCATAAATTATGTCTCCTGTGGCAGAACTAAAAAGTGATAAAGTGCAAAGAACTGAAATTCATTCGACATGTAGACGCGACAGAATTTAACATTTTTTTCTTTTTGTTGATGAAAGGAATTTAGTAACATTTCAGAGCAAAAATTTGAAATATTATTTCAATTTAATTAAAAATAACTATATGGTATAAAACTTTATATAAAATAATAAACCTTTATTATAAATACAGCTGTATTACTTAGGAAAACATTCAGAATATTTAATAGTAAATTTAAATTAAGAATCCTTAAATGAAAAACTTTGTACGTACTGTATCAGACAGTAAATCCTGTATTCAAAATAGTGCATTATTTTCAAAGGTTTTAATTTTTTTCATGAATAAAATTTTTTTTAAATTATTAATACAATATTTTTTTTAATAATAATTAAAAGCTTACATATTTATTAAATTAAAACAGGGAACATGATACAAATTTAATCTTTCATCCAAATTTAAAAATTCTTTCTAAAAAAAATTACCAGTTACATATATTTAATTTAAATGGACATATGAGGAAGCGGACCACGCTTTGTGTATTCCTGAGCTTGATAGCCTATTACGGGGTTGGGTTAAGCAGGGAGATTCTTAGCAGATCGAAAACTCCTTTCATTGTTCTCAGATAAAATGCATTACTTAGGAAAACCTTCAGAATATTTAATAGTTAATTTAAATAAAGAATCCTTAAATGACAAATGTTGTTTGTACTGTATTCAGAAGAGTGCATTATTTTCAAGGGTTCTAATCTTCTGTCATGAATAAAATTAAAAATAACAATGAATATAATATGCCATAATAATTTTAATAATAATTTTTTTTTGACCACGGAAAGAGTGTCATGGTGGCAAAATGCTAGTGGAAGTCAACCAAGTAAACCACACAGAGCGCATACATTGTAGCATTTTTTCTCTCGGTAGAGTTTTGACATTTCATTCCCATGAGAGAGGAATATATGTCATTTAACAAGTATATAATAACAACCCATCACACAAATTTGGCAGCAGACAAGCAGTATTGTGGGTAGTTATATTATATGCAATTAGTGTTTTGTACGAATAAGAACAACTTATCACTCAAATCTGGTAGCAGATATTAGGTATCATAATTAATGTGGAAATTAGCGAATGTCTGTGCAACCTGCACAGGTCAAAACAACTACAGATTGAATACGGACTATACCATGAGTTGTTCCATCGTGATGGGTGATAGACCACGAGTAGAGAAAAGTCTACTCTACAAGAAGTGAGGGAAGCAATATAGTATATGGAATTGTAAATGAACCTCACAGCAAAATGAGCGGCATTGAAAAATTTTAAAAGTAGAATAGAGTATAATCGTTAATTGTCTTATTGTTTGCCCATAATATGCTTTACGGTGGAACAATTCTTTTATAAACACTACTGGCCATTAAAATTGCTACACCAAGAAGGTGACATGTTACAGAGCTGAAATTTAAATGACAGGAAGATGGTGTTGTGATATGCAAATGATTAGCCTTTCAGCGCACTCAAGACGAAGCAGGCGCCGGTAGTGACACCTACAATGTGTTTAGATGAGAAAATTTTTCAGCTGGTTTCAACATTCATAAATTGCATTTGAACGTTGTTGCCGAGTGAAAAGTTTTTGTGATGCCTCGTGTAAGAAGCAGAAATGCGTATCAGCACGTTTCCGACTTTGATAAACCTTGATTATTTTGATTATTCATATGATATATTGTCATATTAAATCATATATCATACTGTGATAACAGAAATAGTATAGCGTCATTATCTTGGTTTTACTATTTCCCTTAAATTGAATAAAAAAAGAATGCTTATTTAAATTTTTTTTCCCTCCTGAGACCCGCTGTCTCTGCACAAATCGAAAATCCGATTTAAAGAAATATATAACTGTTTTTATGAAATATATAAAAAAGTCCCAATAAAGTGCACTAATTACATATCAGGAAAAGGTCCAGAGTCTATGACTACTAGTTTATTTATTTAGTAAAATTTAAATAGATAGTAATTCTTACTTTTAATTTATACTAGTGATTATTGATTAAGAATGCGACTAAATATTTGTATAAATTATATGCGATAAAGTCATATCGAATGCATATGTTGGATCAATAAAAAAAATGAGTTTCACAAAATTCAAGAGCAGCAAAAATGGTTTTTAAAACTATTTTAGTTTGCGGAAAAGAGTCGATAGAGCATGAAAATTTAAAGAAATCAAAATATTTATTCTCAGCATAACATCCGAAATTTACTTAAACCTATAGTTTTTCAGATTTTTATTATTATTATTTTGACTGCACACGGCTCCGTGTTCCATTTTCAGATCTTTTGAAATTCAATTCATAAATTACTTTCAGATCTCCCGAATAGAGATATACGAGAATGAACACTTCGCCACTCTCATTCGCAAAAAAATAAATTCAGAGTTAAAAAAAAAAAAAAAAAGAAATTGAAATCTTACTACCTTGAAATTTTTCCCCCACAAAAACGTTTCCAGAGTAAAATCCAATTTGTCTCCTCCTCTGCGAATGAAACTAAAGCGCATAACGTTATACGATTACGATTTCTTACATGGTGCACAGATTTTATTTCTTTTTCGTCGGAAAAAATAGCATTTATTTTTCAGATTCTTCTTCTGAGGAAAGAGAAATCTATTACGTAGGAATGAAGCCGCAGTATTGAGTGATGGTTCTTTCCCTGAATGTATCCGAGCTCAGCTTTTGCAATCTTTACAAATGTTATTCCGTTTCAGAAAGGTTTAAGGAGAATTGCAAATATCGATAAACATAATAGATATCGATATCAGCTTCCGATTTATTTGTTCCATTTTGATAGAAAATGGTGAAACTGTTCCTGACGTTTATTTTTCTTTGTTATTCAAATTATAACATAAACAAAAGCATATCAAACGATCCAAACATTCTTTCCTGAGAAATAAAAGAATAAGCCATTTAGAGTTCACGTTTAGAATCAGGTAAAAACATCATTTACCTGAGAAAATAACTATAATCATTAAAAGTTTTCCTTATCCTAAATATCCCATTTAAAACAAAACTGGAAAATAAATTATCTTTTTCTAAAAGAGTAAAACTACATGCATTAATAAGATTGATCAGAAATTTTTTATTCCTTTGATAACAATAAAACATTCTAAAATCATTATGGGGCCTGAAAGCGCTCTGGCGCTCAGTGCAACAGGTTCGGATTCGAGTACCGGTGGTACCATGAATGTTTGTAGTGATTTGGAATCCCTTTAAACTCTAGGTCCCGGTCTGTTTAGCCCTCGTGTGCAAAAGATGACGAAGAACGTAACCTAACCTAACTTGTCTTGAAATCTGTCAGTAGGCAAACGGCCTTGACCCACCCTAGAGCTGTTGCGCCAATGAAGATTGGTTTAGTTTGTCGATCTATGGTCATTTTGTGCAAAGAAAGTTTAAACCGGCGGTGGTATAAAGTTTAACGGGGATTCCAACAACTAATAAACATCCATGCCACCGCCATTATTCAAATCTGAAGCCTGAGATACCAAAGGCAAGAGCACTAGACAATTGGCCATCAGGCAGCTGCGCCAACAAAGAAGAAAAAATTATGAATGATAAAATAAATAGATTAAAACCTATCTGAATTTATTTTTAATTATAATAACAGAATGATTTAAAACATCAGGATTTAAATAAAATTGGCTGTTTATTAAAATGGAATGAATGAGGATGATTTTTTTAAGCTCTCAAATAGTTGATGTGGCCTTTTTATATCATTATATTTATATGCAAATTAGTCAATTTTTATCCCGTTTACTGCGTATTAGGACACCTGATATTTTGAATATTGATTTTGATAAACCATTCCCAGTTTAACGATTCTGCTCAAGATTAAAAAATAAAAGATTGATCCTTAATGTGATCGTTACAAAAGATACATAAATCAGCAAAAGACTAATTCTTCCTCGGGTTAGAAAAGATTAATTCTTCCTCGGATTAGAAAAGATTAATTCTTCCTCGGATTAGAAAAGATTAATTCTTCTTATTCCATACTCCCTGAAAAATTACATGATTTTTGGTCTGGGAAAAGAAGGTTTTTTTGGAGGAGGTTTGGGCTTGTGTCATTGAAGCGATAAAAGCCGCTTACAAATATATTCTGACTTCCTGGAAAAAATTGGCATTCCAGATTATTGAAGGATGAAATTAGCAGTCAGACATAAATTGAAATTCTAGAAAAAGAATGCTCTGAAATTAAATGCATTTTTCACAGGCAAAGAAATGGAACAGCCAAATTACTTCGAATTTTACCTGGATATCTTTTCCAGATTCTATAAGTGAATTTTTAAGGAAAAAAAATATTTCAGAAACTTATTGAACGGTTTTTAATCAGTTAAATTTAAGAAAATTAATATGTTTAAAAAAAACAATTTATATTATATAAAAGAATTTAACATTTTAAACCTTTTTTTTTTCTGTTTTAGTTTGAAAACAGAATTAATATAAAAACTAATCCAAATCAATTTAGAAACACGTGATTTAGGAATATATAAATTTAAATAAAGGAATATATTGTAAAGTTCAAAAGCTTTGACATTATTTGTAGTCTGCTCAATGCTGTTTAAAAATTGAACATATTATCATATTAATATATTAAGTAATCATTATTAATACTATAAAGTTTTCTATTAGTTGTTGTCCTTAGGATGGAGTAAATTCAGAGTTACCCAGGGCGCATCAGTGTGGGTTCTGTTATATTGCACTCAGAAAATGCCACCACAGTTTGGAAGATTCACTTTCAAGAGGGCATCTGAAAAATTCATGCTAATTAATGAAATGAATTAATTTTTTAATAATAGATTTACGGGTAGATACTTAATGGCATTAAGAAAACTAATTATTTTTTAAGGATTACTTTACTTTTTCGGCTATCGCAATAGAATCACATGTAAAGATAAAGGCAAGTAACATTCTGAATTGTAACAAAATTCATCACAATCCAACACTATCTATGGAAGAGCAAACAGCATATCAGTTGATGTAGCTGATTAAGAGATCCGAAACATTTCCATGGGACCAGTTATTGCCCAGTCCACTTTTGGCTTCAGGAATTTTAATAATTATTATAACACACGTAAAATTTGGAGACGTAAGCGGACATTTGTGATAGATCACTTAGCTCATAGTCATTTTCCAGCACACAGACTTCAAACGTCGATTAGTGAAATGTAAGGTAGGTAGTTAACATATTGCATAATTTTGCGATTGCCTTTCTGTGGGGAAAATGCCAATTTCTATCATACTAAATGCGGCCTGTTGACCAAATGGCTACTCTGACTTTTGGTACCACAGGCTTCAGGATCCAATCCTCTTTAGGGGATACGACAACAACAATTATTTATAGTATATTAACAGGTTTTGACATCGTTGTTGTGTAGAGTTTCCGGGATTTTCTTCCGTATAAAAACAATTTGTACTTGTTACTCTTAAAAATGCCACCAGAAAAATATTCCTCCTTTCTTGTTGGTATACTATTATAAAAGTCTACGGTCAATTGACTAGCGCTCTGGCCATTGATACCACAGGCTTCAGGTTCGAATCCTAGCGGTGGAATGGATGTTTGTGAGGGATTCGGGAACCACGTTAAACTCTAGGTCCCAATCTAATTAGTCCAAAGTGTGCACAAAATAAGCGAAAATCATAGAGCGACACACTAAACTAATCATACTAAATGGATATAAAAGCATCCCGTGTATCTTCTCTGATCAGCACGTTTTCTTGGAAGCGATCTAGAATGAAAGCTAAATTGTAAATGAAACGTAGAACGAATGATATTTAACCCATAAATAAATTCTTTTATAGACTGGCAATCAACAATTACGATTTTTATTTATTTGCTATTTCGTGATCAAAAAACTACATTAAACTGTCATTAAACTTCTTTGACTCGTATATTATTGTCAAAACATCATAATTCGTTTAAATATTGCAAGACGTTTAGATTGTCATTGAAACGTAAATTGCAAACAACAAAACTAGTGATATATAAAAAGAAGTTAAATAAGATTTGTTCAAAGATAAAAAGTTTATAATAGCCTCATTTTTAAAATAAAAGAAAAAATAGTTTCCAACAAGTAACGACTGATGGTTAGCAACATTCAACAAAAAAAATAACCATAAGTTAAAAATAAACGGAAATTATAAGCGAAGCATAAACAAGTCCAATTTCAGAAGAAAAAAACTGTAAGAAGAAATGAAAAATTCTTATTGGAAGTTCTGTGATAACCAACAATTTCTTGCCTTTAGAGAGAGCTGTAATTGCCTCATTTTTAAGAGGAGAATCAAGAATCCTTTATAAGAGACAGTGATTGATTTTCGAGCTATTCCAAGTTGAGCGATAAAAGTTTGAGCAAACTTTGAAGATTACTTTCAGAAAGTTATCAGAACAAACACCACACAAAAGAATAATGTTAAAATGGTTGAATAAATAAATAGAGAATAGACTTTCTTTTTAATGGTATGGATGAATCTTCAAGTTATTACGGTACTGGACTAATGATATTACCAACACTCAAATGGCAACTGTACGAAAATAAGATGGTTAATTTTTTTTATAATGAAATTAATAGCATGATACTTGTAAAATTTTTTTAACTGCGATTGTTATTCAGATAACACATAATTTTTTAAACAAAAATTCTGTTAATTCTTTAATTATCAATGAATATTATATTAGTAATGCCGTTATATCAATCAAATAATGGTATAATGAATTTGTATATTAATATATTACATTATAATTTAATCAATATATATAATAAACATAAGAGTGCTTTGTGCCTGCGTGCCATATATATATATATATATAACCCCCACCGTAACCCCATGAGGGGGTTATATAGTATAGTACCCTTTCTCCTCATTAATGAAGATTTCGGTTTGGAACTACGGAGGTTGCGTTCGGAGATATAGCGATAAGCACGTACAAACCAAGCTTACATTTAAGAAGTTTTCCCGAGAATATTAAAATTTATTTTTATTAAATATGTATGCGTGTAAGAACTCGTGCTCTACCAATCTGAGTGTATTGTAGAGCGAACGGCACGCGGAGAGAAATGTTTAAATAAACTGGATCCACCATGAATTCCCACGAGAACTATAGAGCGGACAGCGTGTGGAGGGAAACAGAAAAAGGTTAACATAAATTTTATTTAAGAGATGTGGCAACCGAAGAATGTTCCATCGTTTTAAGAATTAAATTTAGTTAATTGTTGTTTAGGCTTTGCGTTGTAGAAAATAAATGGTATGTTTGTGTCAGCATCTCCTCTCAATTCTAGCTGCCTCATGACTAATTGGCTAGAGCTCTGCCCATTGGTACCTCAGGCTCCAGGATTGAATCCTGGCCGTGGCATGGGTGTTTGTGAGTGGTTTGGAATCTGTAGGTTTCCGTCTTATTAAGCCTAAAGTGTGCACAAAATGTCTGCAAACCTATCCGTTCTAACATTTCAATAATCATATTCATTTTATGTTTACAATTTTCGGGAGCTGAAAATTCTCCTTTCGTGAAAATTTTGAAGTTGCAGATTAGGCAAAATTTAACTAACGCCATTACGTCTTCAATGACAAGTACACCCATTTGGGCCATAATCTGTACTAAGCTTTTCAGTTTCGGGGCATGAGTTGCAAAGTGAGCTCTAGAGCACATGTACAAAATAATTCCACAAATAAAATATTAACAAGAAATATTAATAAAGAAAGTATAGGAGATGATGTATTGCCTCAGGTTAGACAGGTTCATCCGAAATTAAAAACTGAGTTCAATGAAAATATTTTTAAGCAAGTACTTATTTGTTTGGGAGACAAATGCTTATCCATAAGCAATCAAACTTTCGTTGAAATGGAATGCAAGCGTCACGAAGAATGGAATGCAAGCATATGATTTCATCAGGGATCATGTGAACAGCGACATTGGTGGTTTGGTTTGCCACTCTACAATCCTTTTGAGCACAATTTAGGCTAATTAGATTGGGACCTACAGTTTAACGTGTATTCCGAACTATTAACAAATATCCATACCACAGTCATGATTTGAACCTGAAGCCTTTGGTACCAAAAACCAAAGCGCTAGCCAATTGGCCACAACTCCGCAATATATTGATGAAGTTATTTATTCCGTTGCACTAAGAGGTACCGATAACACTACTTTGATAACGAGCTGTTTATAGGAAGAACCATGGCTCAAATCATCTTAAATTCCTTTTTCGCCTCAAAGCAGCGAAATGTTATTCTGTGTAATAGTTCACGTGATTTCTCCATTCCATAAGAGGCGTTTTAGTTTCAAGTCTGAACTTTGGCTTCCTGCAGGATGGTGTGATCTGGCTGTTGTCTCTCTGAGCGTGTAGAACCCTAACGGTTTTTGCCCAAAACTGTATTGCGGAAATTGTTAATTGCTGTGAATTATATTAGAATACTGAGTTGTGTACTTGTGATCGTTCTAAATGTAATTATGTAAATAAATATTAGTTGAACTTCCAGTCTTCTTCTTACAAGAATCATATAGTATCTAGCATTCCTATTGAAATAATTAAAATTTTTAAATCTTAATTTGCTGTTTTTAATCTTATAAAAAGAAATTTCAGCGATCCAGGGAACGTTGAATGCTATAAAGTTTAATATTGGCTGAAATAAGCGTAAAGAATAATTGCGCTTGCATTGGCATTCACCTGCAAATGTGGCAAAATTAATACGAGTATAACGAACTGTTTATTCTGCTTTGAAACTTCCATTAAATGTTGCATTACAAGCTGGTAAATCTTGTTCTGCATCAGACACATCTGGACGAGATAAGCATTTAAAACAGTGTATATTAATAATTTGGAACGAATCCACAGTGGCGCATAAAATGTCATCCGAAGTATTAGATAGAACACTACAAGATCTGAGGTAATCGAGAATTCAGGGCAGGTACATTAGTTATACTCTCTGGAACTTTTGGCAAAAGCTTCCAATTAGTCCAAAATCAACTCCAGCAGCAGATGAAATAGATGCATGTTTGAAGCATTCATTTCACCCGCCTCGAGGAAGAAAGTGCAATTAAAAACAAATATGAGAGTTCAACTTTCTAATGATGAAGAAACATGAAGCATGACATTTTGTCGTAACGCTTTTACTTATTGATGAAGGCACTCACGCCATTGATGGTGCAACTGACCAAATTGCACTTACGAAAGATTTATGTAATATCGTCAACAGTTCTGATGAATTAATAGCTAAAGCTTATTTGAATATTATTGAAACTTACAAATTCAAATTGATTATTTGACTGAGCCATTTTAGCGGAATGTTTTAAAAATTAAGTAGTTGACTACATTAATTTAAAAATTCTAAAACAAGATTACTGGCGAGGAGAGAATATATAAATCAATTGATTCAATGGTTGATGAAAGTGAAAATAGTAATTTCCCCACCAAATTTTTGAATTCGATACAAGTGCCAGATATGCATTAAATTTTTTCTACTGGAAGACTTTTTAAAAAGTTCGCGCTATCCGAAGCAGGACGTTATCACATATATAAAAACATTTCTTGCATAAACATAATTAGTTAATAATGTTATAGTTACAATTTTAACTAAATCATTATAATCTATAATTAGATTTTGTTGCATAGTTCTGATAACATTTTAATTTAAATTCGAACTGGCACGTAAATGATGTTTATTCATTAACAATAATTTTGTTCGAAATCGATCATTTTTAAGAAGTCGCCCAGTTCCGACTTCTGACCGGCCATGACTGTTTAGCAGAACATCTCCATCGCATTAAAATCTTTTCGAACCCTGGCTGTCCCCTATATGTTTCAACAGACCCAATGAACAGAGACCACCTCCAACGATGTGCGGTACTTGACGGCGACTCGGAGACAGCGCTTTACTGGCGTGCGAGAGAACTCTTAAGGCAATGACTTCGGTCATCTTTGCATTTTTTGGACGTTTATTCTTTTGTATTTTTTTCCTTTGTTATTTTTGTTTTGATTATTATTTTTATTCTTCTTGCGCTTGCCGTGCCATTGGAAATAAATAATAATTTTATTATTTAAATTATTAAAGCTTGTATTAAATTATGTAAGAAATTGTTATTATTTAAGATAATTATTAATGTAACGTATTTTAATTATGTAAGATATTTTAATTGTTTATCGTATTTTAAGTATGTAACACATTGAATTATGCAAGTCATTCGTATTTTAATTATGCAAGATACTTTAAAACCAACTTGTATGAAATAATTGTTAAAAATTTGTTTTCTTCAACTAATGGTTCATTTAACAGATTTTTAATTTATATTTTTTTATTTCATCATGGTTATGTTAAGATGAGTATACATAACAAAAGTAAAATAGCCAAAAGAAATCAAAATGTGTCGATATGATTCCTTAACCTACAAACTTTCACTGTCATTAATTCTTTCCCTTTCTAAAACAAAAATTTCATTTATTATCCTCCAATAAATTATTTGTTGCATTAATACATAATTTATCGTTTGTTATGATACATTAGAGAGTTTTTGCATACCGTACGTTAGTTACCGTAGGACGGCCGTTAGCTTTTTCTCTCTAGCGCGCATGCTCATAGGAAACATAATTTCCTATGAGCATGCGCGCTAGGGAGAAAAAGCTAACGGACGTCCTACGGTAACTAACGTACGGTATGCAAAAACTCTCTATTATTTAACATTATTCATCGATTTTAAGAATAACTCGAAAATTAAATTTGTAATCCTAGCTAAAATTTGCATCGTGCATTATATCACAAATTAATAAATTTTATAAAAATTTCGTTGTAGAAGCGTGAATTCCACTGAATATCACATTACTCAATGTATTTACAAACAGTATCCTCATACCAAAACATTTTTTGTAAGAAACTAGTACTAATAGTCTTGCATATAAAGTTACATGTTACAGACAGATTTTTTTACAACTAAGGAAAATATGAATTTCGAAATCTGCTAAGTGAGAATGGAAATTGCATATAAAGTATATACATTTGTTGTTGTTGAGAATCGATTTCTTATTTTACAATTTATCGTTTAAAGTCTAGGATTCATTTATTTTATATGCAGTATTAACTTTAAAAATAATATTAATTCTTCGACAGGAAAATTCATATTTATTTCGTCGCTAAGGTATTCGGTAGATGTTTTGTATAAAATACCTCAATTATTAAGGTAATAAATGCTTAAATATATGATAAATTTAATCATCAAAACACCAAAACATAGTCACCAAATTTTTTTTTCCAAAACCATTTCTCATATTTTTAATTCTTTTAAATGCATCACTTATTAGTTAAATATAAAAAAAAGCAAAATTAAAAATATTATATCTTCACAAAAAAAACAACTGAATTCTAACATTTCTTTTTCATACAACAAAATAGGTTTTTGAAAAGATTAAGAGAAAAAAGAAAAATCTCAGCAACGATTTAACTCAGTAAACGAAGTTACGAAATTCTTCTTAAAAGGCTTTGTAAAGAGATGAAAGGGGGGGCATGAGAAAATGTTGGACATCTAATAATAAAAAGAAAAGAAACAAAGAGAAAAAAAGAAAAAGGAAAACCTGAGTAAGCACCTCTGGACCTTTTTTCTTGTAAATCGATTAGGGCAGATGAAAGCAGTTAGGTCCAACACAGGAGGACACAGATCCTTGTGCTTCGACGATTTAAAAAAAAGAAGAAAAAAAAAGAAAATTTCATGACAACCTTAAAAAAAATTCCAAAACTGAAGTTAAATATTGATGTTTTGTTGAAAGCTCAATGCGTTCAGATACAAGGTTGAAAAAAATAAATAAAGAGTATCCCAAAGATTATGCTGGTTAATTCATTGCTGAATGAAGAAATATCTTATGAACTGTGAGATAAAATTTTAGTTTGGTTGCTTTGATATTTTTTTAATAAAGATTTAAAAATATTAAGAGGAACAAGTGACATTTAAAATTTATAAATATTTTAGACATATTTTATTAAAGCATTGGTTACAGAGCACAAATTTATCCGTTGATGATTATAACTCAGGACTACATAATACTACTACGTGTACTAGTTACAGCAATGCATAAATTATTTACACATAGACTTTTTAATTGATAAGCAATAAGTTTTGTTTTGGTATATAATTATTTACATAAAATTTTGCCTTTTCTTAAAAATTATAATACAAGAGTCAAACAAATAAAAAATAATACAATTCCGAAATTAACTGCCACTATCCTACTATATAATAATATGGCAGCATTGTTGCTAGTAATATTAAACTTGTCTAGCAATTGCCAGAAAAAAAGAGGAAGAAGTGTTATACGAGTATAATAGCAGTTGGATAAAGATGGCAGCCCCATTCACAACATATACCAACAAAGAACAGCGTACTGATTTAATTCCTACAAGTTTAAAAACTAAAATTTATCATAAATTGAAAGCACAGTATGGTAATGCATGTTTTTCACATCTGTATGTGAGATCATAGGATTTATATATGAATGGAAAAAAAATTCAAAAATGGTGTGAATCTAGGGAAGGTTTCTCATCTGGTTTAAATAGCAAAAAGGGTTAAGTGTATGTCTTCTTTAATAAAAAAAGCCATTAATTAGTGGCTTTTCTAGCCTACGGGAAATGCTTTCTTTACAATCATCTTAGGCTTGTAATAAAAAACAAATTGACGTGAACAGTGTCAGTTTGCCACATGACAATGTTCCACTCCATAATATAAATGCATCAGTTATGACCACTTAAGATTTACATTTTGAGTGTATGTCATATTTTAAGATGTCTCCTTCAATGATTATCACATATCAAGAGGAGGCGGCACTGGTAGGAAATAAATTATAATTTGACAAAGGATTCAACAGTTCATACCTAACTGATTTACATAGTAGGAGTGTATGGCAAGGAATTACATTTAACGCACGCATATAAATGACAATAAGGCTTTGCACTCCCTTGGATTTCTATCCAGGGAACTACAAAGCCGAGGAGCATTACCGCAATTAAAAGCAAAGCAATGCAATGCAATGACATCGCAATACGTCTAGTTCAATAAATTAATTCTGCTACTAATGTCTTTTGGTCAGTGCTAGTAGAGAGTTTTTGCATACCGTATGTCAGTTACCGTAGGACGTCCGTTAGCTTTTTCTCCCTAGCGCGCATGCTCATAGGAAACATTGTACTATTACGCATGCTTATCTGTAATATTGCACTACTGCGCATGCGATTTGAAAGCAGTTGAAAGCATTTCTAATAAACAAACATGGCTGACAACTGATGAATAGATGAGGAGTTGACTAATTGTGAAACACGGAAAGCAGAAATTAAACGCTATAGACGTCATTTAAATAAATTAAAAAAAATTTTAGATTAGTCTAGGATCTTGTACAAAGAAAAAATGTGAAATGTACGAGCAATTAATCTTAAATAAATATACTTTTTTTTTACTAATCAGCTGACTCATCAACGAGGATGCAACGAACACACATTACGATCTACGAATCACGAAAGTAAGTTTTCCAGTTTATTTGTTATATTAAAAATATTCTATAATGTAGTTTTAATTTCTTAACATAACTATATTTAATGCTGATTAATTCTAAAATCATCATGATAATCTGTTTAAACTTAATCAATTTTCACTCATATGTTAAAATATATTTTGTAGTTAGATAGATACTCAAACATCATTAAAGGCAAAACTTATGTTATATGAATGAAACTCGATTAAGTTTTAATAGATTATCATGGGAATTTTAGAACTAATTAGCATTAAATATAATAAAATATACTATTATTTATATATTAAACTACATTATAGAATATTTTTAATATAAAAAATAAACTGGAAACTTACTTTCGTGATTCGTAGAAGATCGTATATGTGTCTTTGTTGCTCTTTCTCGTTGATGATTCCGCTGATAAATGAAAATGTTTTTTTTAATTACACCTAAACACATTTCTTCTAGTACAAGATCGTAGACTAATCTAAAAAATAATTTCATTTATTTTAATTAAGTGTTTAATTTCTGTTAATCCCGTTTCCTAATACGTTTAACTCCTTATCCATTCATCAGTTTTATTAGAATTATATTACGAATAGTTTTTAATTTTTTTATTGTATATTGTTCTATTTAACATTAAGATTAATTTCCAGAGAAGAATACCCCCACCTCCCTTACCTGAATAATATTCCAAATTCTAGATCATTTATATTATTGATGTATATTAAATTTTAAGATGTATAAAATATTTTTTTTCAATTTACAGGAGTGTGAGAATTCACCCACTCCTCCATTTTTAATAATAAAGATAATGACAACTAGAAAATATTTTTTCACAATTTGATTGTTTTATAAGTTACATTTCCTCAACAGGCCTTCGAGAATAAAAAATATGCCAATTTCAGAATGGAACATTAAATGATATAATCACTGTTTACATATTCATATTCATTTTCATGACATAGATGGTAGATTGAGTCGACTAATAAGCTAATGTACCACCAAAAAATCATTTGCCAAAAAAAGTATTTGTTTATTAGTAACTAGATTGCTATTTGTTTTGTATTGACATGTCTTTAGTGAACAATTTCGTTACTAATTAAAAAGATGTATGTATAGATTTATTTATGTACAACTTTTTTAAATTTTGATTAAATTAATTATTATTTACATTTAATTTTGTGCAAGTTTCTTGTATTTAAATATTTCAGAATATATGAAGCAATATTTTTTAAATGAACATTTCTTGTAATGTATAACAACTAGGAAAGAGATTTAAGAAACCTGAATTAATTTTAATTTTATTTTTTAATTCATGACATACTTTAAAAAACAGATTAGTAAAATTTTTGAAAATCTTTACATAATTATGATGAAAATGTTAAAATTGATTCCTACAATATGCCATTTCCTTAAATAAAGAAAAATGTTCTAACAAAGCAAACAAATTTATTAAGAAACAATATAGTAAATTTATTTACTCTTGCAATTTATTATAAAGGTGTATAAAATAAATTAATAATTTCACATGAAGCATGCAAGAAAAAAAAAAAGAAAATTGTAATGATTCAGTTATATATTACTACTTAACTTTTAATTTGCAGACAGCAGAAAGATTTTTAAAGAAGTTAAAAATTATTAACTCTTATACCATTACAAAAATACAGTCCCCATAAAAAGAGAAAAATTATAAGAAATGAAACAGAAAGTTGTAATCCAAAAAGACAAACATATAAAATTAAATCAAATCTTTAAAAAAGTAACTAATATTAAGGATGAAAATGAATAAAAGCATATTTCTTGTTATATGTTGTTTTCTTAAATAAAGAATAATTTTCAAAATAAACAAGCAAATTTATTTAGCACTTATTTAATAGTACATTAGTTTATCTGTGTATATTTTCAATTTATTATGAAACTCAATTCAAAATATAAAAAGTTCTATTCAGAAAAATAAATCCATACTAATATAATCAAGTTAAAACAGGAGGGCACAAAATGGATATATTTTATATATAGTTTATTTTTTTTTTTTTAAATATTTTTTTATTTCCAATGGCAGATTATGAACAGTTACAGCAAAAAAAGAACAACGAAAAAAAAATATATATGCAACATACAACAACAAGAAATAATACAACAAAACATGCTGAAACAGAGTTCATTAATCTAACAATAATGCCAAGTTGCAGATCTTTTAGCCACTAAAAAGTGTTACAGGTGCACCACGGGGAGGTAGATCTTCTGCGCACCCTTTTTTTAAATATTATACTATTAAAAATGCTCATTTTTTCATAGTAACAAATATAATTTACAAATTATTTCTTAAATAATGATATGAAATTCAAAATAGGAATAGAAAATTAAAATACCAACAGAAGCAGGTTAATAAATGGAAAATATTTCTACAGTACTTTTAATTAGCACAAAAATAAAAGAGTTATAAAATTAAAAAATATTTTAACAATTAAAACAAATTATTTATAGCAAATAGCTTTTTAATATACTTTTAAATAAAAAATTACTTTGTTTGTTTGTTTTAAATTAATATAAATTTATAATGCATATTCTTAAAACTAGACATATGAAAAATAAAGTAACATTAAAATTAGTCGTGTTCATTCATAGCACATTTGCTTCTAATCATCAAAATAAATTATGTTCACCAATTTTTAAGTAAAATTTTAAATTTACATTTATTATTACTGTTTTTTTTTTAATTGTTATATGTATAATCTTCAATGAGCCTTATAAGAAATTTAGAAAGAATGAATTTTTAATTCACTTTTGTTAATGCTGTAGTTTAGATTTTGTACAATTATCCTGTAAAAGCTTACTACCAATGAAACCACTAAACACCTGTATATAATAGTCTTGTTTCATAAAAACAGAAACACAATTTTATTTTAATATATTTTAATTAAAAAAATGTATTTAAAAACAATTACAATTGCAATACTTTTAATAATTTAAACAAACATATAACATTACTAAATATATATCTGAATCTAAAATCATGCAGCATTTTAACAAGTACAAATTACAGGTACAGGCTATCAATTTTAAATAGCCTTTTGAATTACAAAAAATAGGAAAGAAAAATAACTGAAATATCTAAAAAACAGATAGTTAATTTGGAAATATCTGCATAATATATTTTTCATTAGCATAAACATGGCAGATAATTTTTTCAAAATTTAAAATAAGCAATTATTAGAATTTTAGTAATTAAGTAAACATGTATATACATTTAATTGCGTTATTTAAAATTGCATTATTTAAATTATTACTTACGTCTAAAGGTAAAATATATATTTTTTAGTATATATTTTCAGGGAATAATTAACTTTAATCAACCTTTTATTTCTGCACTATCTTTATTCGAAATGAATAGATGTTTTAGATGGAGAGAAAAGCAGATGTTTAAATTGAAACAAAAACCACAATGCTAGTCATAACAAAGCAGCTGCAAATAGAAACGTTCTTTTTTTACATTTTTTTTTTTTTTATTCTTTGCATGTTTTTATACTTCATTTCTTTTACCATTTCGTGCTGCCTGATTGTCACATAAAGATTAATAGCAATTATCAAATGGAGCATAAGCATATATGTAATACATTTTGCAATTTTTTTTGTATTAAAAATATATAATTAATAAAAAAAAATGTTCTCTGACAAAAACGATTAAAATCTACATTTGTTAAATCTTTCTTATCGAGAACAGGATATTTGCACTTCTATATCATCACTCAGCTGCTCGTATTCGAGATTTTGTTTTCGCGCTGTTTTAATTTAACGGAAAAGTGAAAGCGGACGCTATGCAAAAACTCATTTTAAGCTTCCCGTTAAATGACCGTTTCTGATGAGCGCATGCGCAGTGGTATCATGCGCCAAATAGCGGGAAAAATGAAAGCGGGTGGCTTCCGCTATGCAAAACCTCTCTAGTTTTCCAATACTTCCATCACGAGTTTGCCGCTTTCTTTTTTGCGTTTTCAATACACATCCCCATACCAATTCAGAAAATAATAATAGAAAGACGTCAAAAATCATGTCACAATGATTTTAGTGTCGTCCCCTTGAGGTTACTGATTTTATTGCGATGAGGCAAAACGTCATATAATTTTTTTTTTTTTTTTTTTGTAACGACTTAAGGACAACTAGAAGATGACATGCTGCTGAGATTTATGAAGAACCTGCACTTACCTGTCACGTCTACTCATGTCAACGAAATTGTACTGAACAAGAGATGTTTAGTTAAAATGCATTTAAAAGTCGTAGCAATTCACAGCTAATAAATATGGGATGCGGGGGGGGGGGAAGGAATAAATAATAATGGAATAAATTTGGGTTCGCCTACTTTTTCCATTAATCTCTTCAACAGCTTTGCTAACTAGCATGTATAAATTGAAAAATTGATTTATTTCTGTGAAAACAGGTTTAATTTTGGTTTAGCGGTATATTTTTTGTATCATCGATATGCATATGTTTAGGAAAACAAAATCAAAATTCCCTATATAATATTTTTCAATTGACATGAATTGCTTTTCTTCTACATTTCAGTAAAAATCTATATTGTAGTAAATAACAAAAAATTGATCACTTTAAATCAAATAAAAAATAATTTTAATAAAAAAAAACAAATAATAACGCACAATATTAGCTACGATTGTGACCCAGTGGTAACGTTCACAGATAGAGGACAGAAGAACTTAGGATCTAATTTGATGGCGACGACTGTTGCAGTCATTGCTTTCAGAAATAAGAAGATTCGATGGATATTGGAACAATGTGTGTAAAGTCTGATGGCCAATTGGCTAGCGGTCTGGTCTTTGGTATCACAGACTTCAGAGGTTCGAATCCTGGCGGGGGCACAGATGTTTGTGAGGGGTTTGGAATCCACGGTAAACTGTAGATCCTGGTCTAATCACTAAGTATACAAAAAAATGACCGTATAACAACAAACAAAACCTGATGGGAGTTTTTCCAGTTTTCTCCAATCCAACATGCAGTTGTGGGCAGTTACTCATAAAAGTTCTCTCTTAAAACAATGTCATCCTCTAATTGTTCGTCAGTGGACTGTTCAATGCATGCATTAATGGAAAATGATGACCACTAATATTAAACGACAAAAAAAATGTTTAAACTAGAGTACAAAGTAGCAGGCGAGTTAGAGTGTTTTACATTACGTGTATGAGTTGCTTCAAAACAATAATCATTATGAGAAAACTCATTCTGGGGGGCATTTTGTGTTTTTTTCTATATTTTAGAATTCTCTAAGAATTATTAACATAGCAAAGAATTCATTATTGTGGATATTTAAACACGCTTATTAGGATGGTTGATTTGATTCACGAACAAAATTAGTCCTCATTAAATACGTGCGAAATACAATTATCTACCTCCTACTAAATAATATGTTTTAAATTTAAATTTTTAGCTGCAAATTAAGAGGGATCAATGTTTTAAAACTCAATACATATCGAGATTTTCCTGTAATGAGGTTGCCCCTTATTTGTTTTATCCAGCGCAAGTTTTAGAAGTAATGACCCAATTAGAATTTATTTTTCCCATCGCTTAGCGACAATCTTAACAAGGTCAGGACATTTTGACATAAATCGAAATAATTACGAAAAAAGGGGAAAATTCGAATTTTTTTTCCCAAGAATCATTCGTAATTTCGTTGCTGCATCAGTCGTAGATTTCTGAACTGGATTTAGTCATGTATTAATTACATGTAAATAATTTTGTTGAATTTTACAGAATTTAACATTTAAACTTTCAAGAAAATGATATTAATATGAAACCTTGTAAAAAAAGTAACTTTCCCTCTATCGCTTTACAAGTTTGCGAAAATTGTTTTCTTGCAATAAATTATTCTTTTGCAATCCCCTACGTGTATCAACGTTAGAAAACTCCTGAAATCTTTTAGTGGGTTTTGAAAGTACATCTTTTGTTGGCAATTTTCGTAGAAATTAATAGACATATATGTAATCATTACCTCAACTTTTATTGTACTTTTATCAAGGCCGTGCATATTTAAGGGAGATAAATTCCCTATACAACGATGCATATTTCCCAGCTAGTATGCAGTAGGCAACAGGTTGAAATCCGCTGGTGAGGTGCATTGCAGTATCTGCAATTAGAAGTGCTTCAAGGAAACTCGATGAATATTAGCTGTTATAAAAAGTGAATGAACTTCGTGGCAATCCTGATAGAAGTTTTCGATTCCGCCAGACAAATTTATCTGGTTGAAGTTTTCTAGATATTTTCCAATATATTTTTAAAGCCTTTACGATTATTCAGTATTTTAGCAACGTTGACAAACTGAAATGGTGTCCACAATCAAATATGCCTGACAATTTATATATATATATAATCATCGGCGCAACAGCCCCATGGTGGGCCAAAGCCGTCTGTTCGCTGGAAGATTTCTAGATACTAGATACGGGGGTAGGGCTGTCAGCTCCACACTCAACAATCACATGAAACCGGGACCTACAGTTTAAAATGGATTACGAACTACTAAAAAACATCCATGACACTGCCTGAACTCGAACCCGAAACCTGTGGCGCCGTGGGCCCGAGCGCTAGTAACTCGACCATCAGGCCACACAAAACACACAAAAAGTACAAATTCTTTGGATTGAAAAAAAGGTTTTTAAAGATTCAAAATAAACCTCCTCGGAATGACTCTTCAACCTTTATTTGCTAAATTTCAATAGATGGGTATATGATATTAATACCTTCTTGTAGATTTGCAAATAATTGCATAATTTTAGTTTTTAGTTTTTATAACTAGTTTTGTGAAAAATATCTATTTCTCATAATTTATGAAAAATGATTTTATTTCGCAGTTTTGTGGCAATTATGCCTTGCAGCACAAAGACTTGACAAACAGTAATCTTCACGATAAATTTTGCAATATTCCAAAGTGTAATCATGCAAGATCCGTATTTAAGGAGAGAATGGAATACTTCACGGTCACATCAGCAATGTTATGAATGAAAGTGAAGTAGTTTTGACAATTATTATGATTCTATATACATTTGAATTGTACATATTAATTTTCATATTACAATAAAAAAAAAATTTATAACACTTTTTTTACGGAAAAAATTCTGCTTATTATTTTGTTTAAACAAATTAGACGATAACTATTAAATTTATATGTATTATTTTATATTATACTCATATATTATTTATATTATTTTGTTTATACTCATTCAGCTGAACCAGCCTTGTGGATTATTAGATGGTGCCAAGCAGCTTTTCTGAATTAAGGGTGCTTGGTAAGAAACTCAGGGGCCTGATGGCCGAGTGATTAGCGCTCTATCGCTAGGTGCCATAGGTTTCGCATTCGAGTCCAGGTGGTGCCATGGATGTTTGTAGGGGTTCGGAATCCGCTTTAAACCGCCGGTCCCGGTCTGATATTGCTGTAGAATGTTGGACGTAAAGCTGACAACCCTAACACGTAAAAATAAAGCATGTCCTGTCTAGAAATCCACCAGCAGGCAGACGGTTTTAGCCCACCATGGGCTGTTGCGCCACTGAAGATAATGATGATGGTAAGAAACACTACCAATGATGCTGGACTAAAAATTTCCGTGTTTTTGCTGAGGAGACCACGATAAATTTGTAGATCGAAAAGTTGTTCCGTAACTCTCGAGAAGCAAAGGGACTATTTTACCAGTTGCCACTCTTGGGGTATGTTTTTTTAAATTTATTATCTTTTATGTTTTCTGCTGTAAAAAAGAAAATATAAAAAATAGGCATTTTTTCTTACTGGGTGCAAAACCCCCAAATTGCTCTCTATAAAATGTGAGATATACTAGAATACATGATATGTACGTATATTGCTAACAATTCATTTTTTTTTTCAGACAATCCAAGAAGTATTTCGTTTTATATTTGTTTAAAAGGCCACAGACATTTACTGCAAAAATCTTTTCATTCTCTTCCTGGTGCACTTAACTTGTTTATTTTCTTCTCAGAACGTCGCAAACTTCGGTTTACGACTTTTTAATGTTTAGTTTCTAAAGATTCGCTATTTTGTTCGAGATATTCGAAGGGGAAAAAATTCATCATTCGTCAATAACTTCCCCGGCATCTATGTTTGGGCAATAAAATCTTTCATATTCTTCAGCTTGACGAAGAAAATATCAAGGGTTAAGATCAGAAGATTTTATGTGCTCCCAGTTTTACACGCATGGATATCTTTAACAACATTTTGAAGAAGAAGAGATGCTCACGTTTTATGATTGCTTCTTGATTCCTTTGTGAGTGAAATAGATGGGCAACTGTTGTTAATTTGGCGCACATTTCACGAGTTTTATTTCTCTGTCTGGCTAGTCATCACTATAATTCTAAAATTTCCTCTAAACATTTTGCAGTAAATGGCCCTGTAATTTTATCTGAACTGATAATAAATATACATTTTATTTATCGATCTGAAATGATAAATAAAATCTTGGTATTTATTCTTAAATGAGAAGTAATAGGTATCATTTATTAAATTCCTTTCTAACATATTATAAAATTAGTTAGTTACCCATCAATACTAAAAAAAATTATATATTAATCTTCAAAAAATATTTTTCTTCATTAGCGCAACAGCTCCATCGTGGGCGAAGACCAACTACAACATTTCTAGAAAGAAGATACTTTTCTTTTTACGGCGTAGGATTGTCAGCCTTACGCCTAACGCGCTGTACCGCAGGTTTCGGGTTCGTATCCCAGCGGTGTCATAGATGTTTGTGGTGGTTCGGGACCTACTTTGAGCCATAGGTTTCCGTCTCATTTGACCGTAGAGCGTCACGGAGCCCAGTTAGACTTTTCTCCCGCCCATATTATTCCCAAACGCCAAACTGTAAAGGGACAACTCATCTCTAAGCACATTGAAGTGGTGTAGTGTAGTCGTAGTAGTAGTCATTAGACAGGAAGCTACGGTTTAGGGTGAATTACGAACTACTACAAACATCCATGTCACCGCCAGGACTCGAACCCCAAATATGTGGCCCCGAGTGCTAGTCACTCCATCACTAGACCCCATTTGACAATTTACAAATGCTTAACATAAAGAAGCTAATGCGTGCTTTGGAGATATATCGCTTCTCACATGAGGTATCTTCAGTATTGATAAGTCCCTTAAACCTGAATGAAAGTGCAGAAATCTTGAAAACTAGTATAATTTCATAGCCATTTGAAATGTACCCATTAATTTCACATATTGAACTACAAAACAATATGTATAACACACTATTTAAGGGGAAAATCCGATCATTATTTTGTTTACAGAAATTAGACGATAAATATTACACTCATTAAGCCAAACAGGCCTTGTGGATAAGAAAGAGCCAAGGGTTAATTAAAGGTGTTTGAAACTCGATCAGTGATGTTGAAATAAAAATTTACTTGTCTATGCTGGGATGGCCATGGATGTTTGTAGTGGTTCGGAAATGCACTTTAAACCGTATGTCCCCATCTAATATGACTGTAGAGCGTTGGACGTAGGATTTACAACCCTCCCCCGTAGAAAGTAAAAAAAAAAGCATCTCTAGTTTAGAAATCTGTCAATCAGCAGACGGCCTTGGCTCACCATGGGGCTGTTGAACCACTAGTGATGCTGCTGAGGTGATCACATAAATTTGTAGATTGGAATGTTCTCTCGTAAGATTCGAGAAGGGAAACAGTAGGGACTATTTTATCAGTTCCCACTCTTGGGTTGTTGCTTTTTTAAATTTATTCTCTTTTAAGTTTTTTTTCTGTAAAAAAGAAAATATAATAAAGGCATTTCTTACTGGGTGCAAAACCCCCAAATTACTCTATAAAAAGTGAGATATACTAGAAAAAATAATATGTACGTAGATTGCTAACAACCCATTTTTTTTCAGAAAATCCGAGAGGTATTTTTTTTTTTTATATTTGTTTAAAAGCCCACAGACTTTTCCGACAAAAATCTTTCCTGGTGCACTTAACTTGTTTATTTTCTTCTCAGAGCGTCGCAAACTTCGGTTTACGACTTTTTAATGTTTAGTTTCTAAAGATTCGCTATTTTGTTCCAGATATTCGAAGGGGAAAAAAAATTCATCATTCGTCAATAACTTCCCCGGCGTCTATGTTTGGGCAATAAAATCTTTCATATTCTTCGGCTTGACGGAAAAAATAACGCTGGTGAAGATCAAAAGATTTTATGTGTTCCCAGTTTTATACGCATGGATGTCTTTAACAACATTTTGAATAAGAAGAAATGCTCACGTTTTATGATTGCTTGTTGATTCCTTGAGTGAAATAGATGCGCAACAGTTGTTAATTTGGCGCACATTCCACGAATTTTATTTCTCTGTCTGGCTAGACATCACTATAATTCTAAAATTTCCTCTAAACATTTTGTAGTAAATGCCTCAGTAAATTTATCTAAAATAATAGATAAATAAAATCTATATTTATTTAATACCTAAATGATAATAAATAAACATAGATTTTATTTATCTATCTAAAATGATAATAAATAAACATAGATTTTATTTTTTATCTAAAATGTTAATAAATAAATATAGATTTTATTTATCCATCTAAAACGATAATAAATAAATATAGATTTTATTTATCTGTCAAAACTGATATTATAGATTTTATTTAGTTATCTAAATTTAAATTATTTTTTTTTTATCTTAAAACATACTAAATAAATAAAATTATTGGTATTTATTTTTGAATGATACATTGTAGTTTTATTAATATAATAAAAATGTTATAAATTATTATTATAAAATTGGGAAATATTTTAGTATTAATGGAAACTAACAAAGAGACATGCTAAAATCCAATCAATTGAAACAAATTATGTAAATTATGTCATACTAAAATTCATAAAATAAATAGTACTTTTATAGTAAACTTTAAATAAAACATTTTCATTTGCAGTGATTGTTTTCATTATAAAATTGTAATTAATTCACTTTTTTTGTTTATATGAAATAAAAACTTTTATATACCAAATACAATACACTAAAAGAAGCATCGCATCTGTACTATAAATTTGCATGTTGTATTGTATAACACAAAACATTGCGTGTATTTTGTAAGGTACAGCATTTCAAGAGTTTTTGCAACTACTTTGCAATATACATTTCAAGATTCGATATTGATTCCATATATAATTAATTCGTTAAGTTAAACTTAATTATTGATTATTCTGAATTGTACATTTTATTTATTTAAAATTTAAAAATATATAAAAATGTTCAATTTTTTTTCAAAAAGTTAAAAAAAAAACAAAATAAACTCAGAAAACTAATTAGCACAACAAACAACGAATGGTATTAACTAACTCCCTAACACTACAGCTCATGGTAAGCCAAGGCCAGCTGCTTACTAGCAGATTTCAAGTTAGGAGATGGTTCCCTTTTACAGGATAGGATTGACAACCCTACGCCTGATGCTTTACAGTTATATTAGACCGTTACATCCGATTTAAAGTGGATTCCAAACCACTACAAACATCCATGGCACCGCCGGTATTCGAATCTGAAACCTGCGGCACCGACGCCATAAACAAATCATACGAAGTAGGTTTAATTTAAAAAATATATATATGAGGTACTACGTTTAAATTCCAGAAATAAAAACTTGTTTGTATGACATTTTTAAACTAACTCTGCATTTTGGAATGAAACTAGTGAAAAATTATAACGATTGATATCGAGCACCCCACACTTTTAGAACAGTGATATTCATTTTCTCGTCAGCCATTTTATTCTTATGTTAACAATTATTTTTTACTTTTAGTTTGATTAACTCTAAAAGCGTGTTTTTTAGTGTTTTTAAACTATAATATTTAAATGAAATCCCGGTACGGAGGACTGGTTCCTACAATAATTTAATTGCTAGTAAAACAAAGGCTAAATGCGAATATGCCGAGCCCGGCCAGGATTCGAACAGGAAATCTCCTAATCCGTAGTCAGGCGCGTTATCCGTTGTGCCGCTGTCCCACGTAGGCTTAAATGTCTGAAAGATGTCTGTAAATGTTTCTTTGCAGCTTAAATAGTGTGTATAAGGAGAAACAGATCTCCAGGGTAAAAATGATCGCCGATCAAGTTGACTTTTCAAAGGCTGTGTGTTTTAATCACTAATCCTGGCGATCCTAATCATGATGAGATAATTTTTTTTTCCAATGCAGCTGGCAAACAGACATGGACGTCTTGGATGCCTTAAGGCAAGCGCTGCACAGACGTTATTCACTTTGCCAGTGCGCGTGTAACTTGAAGATAAGCCACGGACGCAGAGTAACAATGCCCCCGCAGCGGTCTACGATCGTATTAGACCGGGACCTAGGGTTTAAAGAACTTTCCGAACCACTACACACATCCATGGCACCGCCGGGATTCGAACCCGACACCTGTGGTATCGAGCGCCAGAGCGCTAGCCACTCGGCCATTCAGGCCCGTTTTTTTTTTTACAGACGTTACTCACTTTGCATTATCCAGGGGGCGCGTGTAACTTGAAGATACGGACGCGGAGTAACAATGCCCCCGCAACACTCTACGATCCTATTAGAACCGGGACCTACGGTTTTTTAAAGTGGATTCCGAACCACTACAAACATCCATGGCACCACCGGGACTCGAACCAGAAACCTGCGGTACCGAGCGCCAGAGCGCTAGCCACTCAGGCCATGGTTTGTTAATAAACTTATCAAAATATATTTTAGTGTTGTCGGTTCTTGTTAAGTCTACAACGTTTAAATTAAATCGGATCGCTTAAAGTATGGCAAAATCGAGCCCAAAGAGTCAGTTACATACAAACATACATACATACAAACAAACAAACATACAGGTGAAACTAATAAAAGGGTATTAATGATATACGATTAACATCTATTTATCCATGCATAACAAAGCTTTGTTGCACCCAGTAATTGAATTTCTTCGTTTTTTTTTTTTTTTTTTTTTTTTTTTTTTTTTTTTCCGGCAACAAAATAATACATAGAAACAGTTTTATTCATCTAATAAACTTTGTTTTGTCTTATAGAAGTCCAAATGAAATATTCGTAACTAAGGATTTAAACTTCTATCAATTATCTTTTTGAATATCATAGAAATTTAGCTGAAATAACCAGAAATAATCAATTTTATTTTTAAAAATGTTCCAAGAGATATGGATTCTTTCCAGCCAGACTTAATTTCTATCAACAAATTACTTAAACGTTATTGCAATTTAAAAAATTAAGAATCTTATTCATTTGTTTTGTTAGAAATATATATTCATTCGAAAACTTCTTTATAGGGACGGATTAATCCCATTTATCTTTAGTAATTTTTTCCAAGTTTTCTTGCTTAAACCTTATTTCATTATACTCAATATATCTTTGAATAATTGAAGTTATAAATATATTTTTTATTTTTAATTAAGAATTTCATACATAGCGGTATCTCGAAATACGTTCTTAATCGGTGAGAAGTTCGTAGGCTGACGCATAGATGGCGCTACTAGTATTAAATCCATATCATTTTTAGTTAGCCCCAACCTTCAAAAGACACGTGTATTAATTTGACAACTGTTTCACTATTAGTATGTGATTATAGCATTTTTAGTGTTCCTCACGTGCAGTCCTGACTGTCGATTGGACTCCGGTGTGAAATGATGAAGCTATGTTTCATCCATTGTCACATATCGACGCAAAAATTCGGGTTTATTACGATTGAACAGCTCCAAACACTGCTTAGAATCATCAATTCGTTGTTGTTTTTGGTCGATTGTGAGCACCCACTTTTAACAGGGCTTTCGCATATCCAAATATTCATTCACGATATGTCCAACACGTTCCTTTGATATCTTTTGCGTCTCAGCTATCTCGATCAACTTCACTTTAAGGTGATCAGACTTTTTTGATGTTTTCGTCGGTAACAGCGTCGTTGGGCGTGCACTGCGTGCATCGTCCTCGGTGCTCATTTCGCCTCATTTAAATTTAGCAAATCACTTCTCTACGGTTGATTTTCCTGGTGCAATGTTTGTATATTGTTTATCAAGCCAGGCCTTGGCTTCAATAGTATTTTTTTTCGCCAAAATGCAATGCTTTATTAACACACGAAATTCCTTTTTATCCATTTTTTCAAACTAACAAAAGTTACTTCACTAAAAGTGCTATAACTCACATACTAATAGTGCAACAGCTGTCAAATTTATACACGTGTCTTTTGAAGGTTAGGCTAACTAAAAATCATATGGATTTAATACTAGTAGCGTCATCTATGTGTTAGCGTACGAACTTTTCAGACCACCTATTACAGATTCTTGGATTAAAACGAAACGATTTTTTCCAATAAAAAATAAACAGAAAACGATTAATCAGTTTCCATGAAAAAAAATTGTTATTGGCATTATACAATGATGGCGTTGTATGAAGTTATTTAAAAACAGTTTAATACTAAATTCATCACCATGATTGGCGCAACAGCCCATTGTGGGCCAAGACCATCTACCTATTGGTAGTAGATTTCGAGACGAGAGATGTTGTTCTTTTTACGGGTAGGTTGTCAGCTCTAAGCTTAATACTAAATTACATATACATAAAATAAGTTGCATAAAATACACACATAAATTTAACATTTACTACTGCGCCCAAAAGGTAAGACTAGTAATTTTTTTTTCTAAAACTCTTTCTTTATTCTTCCAAAATTTTTTCATTACCTTCAAAGTAATCCCCTCTGAACACAATGCACTTATGCCAAATTTTTTTCCAGTCCTCAATGCATACTAAAAAGTCATCGGCAAAGATGGCCTTCAAAGCGCGCGACGATTCACGTTGAATCTCTTCAATGGACTCAAAACGGTGTCCCTGGAGTGGTTCTTTGAGTTTAGAGAATAGCCAGAAGTCGCACAGATGTGAATACAGTTGTTGTGGAAAGATATGGATTTCATTTTTAGCGAAAAAGTCACAAAGAATCAATGCAGTGTGAGCTGCCGCATTCAGTGTTTTCGGTACCAATCGAGATTTGACGCGTTTGAGGCACAAAACATCTTTTAAAATGGAATTTACAGATCCTTTTAAAATTCCAACATCATCAGCAAGGTCTCTAATTGTAAATCGACGGTTTGCAAGCACCAAATCTTTAATTTTTTTGGATGTGAGCTTCGTCGATTGAGGTTGCTGGACGACCAGAGGGCACTTCGTCTTCAACGCGTTCTCAGTCTTCTTTGAACTGTTTATACCACTTGTGAACATACTCACCGAAAGCCTTCTGCAACATTCTATACGTTTCCGCAAACAAATTTTAATGCATGTTCGTTGCTCAATTAATTCGGGCAATTCAAAAATCATCGGAGTCAGTTTTAGCTTCTCACAAAGCACTAATGAATCTTTTGACGTCAAATTTCACGCAGATGTCAAAGACAGTGCTAGCACCCTAAAATAGAAAAAAATAAAAAATAAAATTCCATAAGCCCCGGGAAATTTAAATTGTAAATTGGTCTTACTTTTTGGACACAGTAGTATACATAAAATAAGTTGCATAAAATACGCACATAAATTTGACATTTATTAACTTTTAGTTTTCTCTTTTATTTTTTTTTTCTCTACTTGGATCTCATTGAAAGATCACCATATTTGTCGTTTACCATAAAATCTGTCTGAAGAACTTTACTTCTCCTTTGCATGTTGTGGAAATGTGACTTATAACAAATATTTCGTGTCTACGATGCATATCGAAGCGGACGTCGCAAAAGTTTTCTCTTACGTGCTATTCTCGTTGTAATTCTAAGAAAAACATAAATAATTTTGAATTTCAAAATGAAAATTCCTTTTACTTGATACAGTACGGTTGTTGCACATAATATTTTTCAAATTTTTTAAAAACATTGAAGAATATTTTGAAGACTAAATAAATCTCGCAGAAGTTTCAAGAATTCAAATTGTCTGCCTCACATTAGCTTTTGATCGTATTCTAAGAAAATTTTTGGATACAACTTTATCATTAAATAAAATTACTTGGTACTTACATATTAACGCTACCTTGGCTACAGTTGCGCCAATAAAGAGCAATCTTGTTGTTCGCACGCGCACGCAGTTATTTTTTGAACGTTTTTTCCGCAGCTACAGATTTGGCGGTTTTTAAAATTCTGTTTTCCTCAAACCAATTGTCCATGATAAGCACGCCACATGATAAGCACGCTGACTGACATTGCATTTCCAAAACTTACGTTTACCAAAATAAAGTTTCATGTCATGGGAATAGGGACGTTTTCGTTTTTTTGGTAAAATATTTCGCTCCTGAAAAAATAAAATTGCATCTTGTTCTGTTTCTGGCAAATCCCAAATACGCATTTTCGTAGCACTAAAAAATGGTGTCAGAAATCAGCAAATCTGTAGCTGTTACATTGGCGCCACTTAAAAACCGCCAAATCTGTAGCTGTTAGATTGGCGACACTTAAAAACCGCCAAATCTGTAGCCAATACGTAAGTACCAATTACTTTATTAGAATATTTAGTTGCATTTAATATCGTTTACACGATTAGAATATTCTCGTTCATTAGACTTACCAGAAAAGCATAATTGTTGAAAATTTGCAAATTAGTTATTAGAAAAAGTTGTTTTTTAATAAAAAAAATTGTTCGTAATGTTTTAGAAATCCAATTGCTTTTCTGTCATAAAACAATATAAAAACTGTAAACGAAGACCATGATGACACACACACACACATTCTAATTAAAATATTCTATCTTTTAAATTTTTTTATTAAAAAAATCCTTATATCGTTTTTAATAATCCAATTTCCGGTTAAAATCTAGGATCCTGTACCCTTTGTGCCAAACACATCGCCAAGTTGCCAAGTCGGTAAGTAAGCATTGAAATGAATGGGCCAGGTAGTTTGTGCGGTAAAATGATATTACGCCAAAATCCTTTACTGCGTTGCCAAATCGCCAAGTAAACAGACAAAAAGGTTGCCTAAGTTCGGTGTCATTGTAAAGTGCTTTTACGCCAACATTAGCAGCCAAATAGCTATTGCGTCAAAGTTTTGTCCTGAAAAGGCTTTGAAGCCAAAGTTTATCGCTTTATAGCCATTTTTCACTAAGCAAATTTTGTTATATAACTTCTTTTAAGCCAAAAAATGCTTTATCGCCAATATTTATCGCTTTATAGCCAAATTTTTTCACTAAGTGAATCTTGTTTTTTGAGGCGCTTTTACGCCAAAAGTTGATGCTTTATCGCCAAATTTTTATCACTAAAATTTTTTATCTCTGGAATACTTTTGCGCCAAATGAAACCGCTTTTACGCCGAAATTTAGCGCTATTATGCCAAGAAAATTATATATCTAAAATGCCTTTACGCCAATTTATATCGCTTTATCGCAAAATTTTTACCACTATTATGACAACTTTTTAATGTTTTCTTTTTACACCACATATTGCCGCTTTAACGCCAAAATATATCATTATTTTGTTAACATTTTATTCCTAAATTGCTTTCACACCAAATTAAATCGCTTTATCACCAAATTATTATGTGGATTTTTATTTTGTTAAGTCACAAAAAAGTATCGTTTAAACAAAGATAATAATCGCTGTTAAGTGATAAAATTTCGATACGATAAAATTTCACCAAAGTTATTCGCCAATTTTTTTTTTTTTTTTTTTTTTTTTTAATGTCATAAAATAAGTCATGTTCTTTACGAAGCCGAATTCGAAGGATAAATTAATATTAACAAAAGATAAAAAAGAAGAAAAACTAGAGAATAACTTACCTTTTATTGTGGTATGTCCTTCCTCTGTTTTGGAAACAAACATTTTATTCCATCGGTGAAATCATAAATTATTTTGCGGATGTCACATTTGTGCTGGCGCCGCCACATGCACTCTGCCAGATAATTATCAAATGTTCCGGACACATTATTTTATTAATATGAATTTATTTTAATTATTAAAAATTTAAATTGTAACGTTAACTAACGTTCTAAAAAGCTAAAGCTTCAAATATTCTGAGCGAATTCTAATTACGGTTGTCACAAAATCCTAACTAAACGAACATCTTTAAAAAGGAAATTAATTTTTTAAGAATAAAATATAAGTTATTAATAAATAAAAAAATCGTTTTCTTGTTTGTTTCTTACTCTCCTGAGTGGCAACTTCATAAATATTGTTTATGTTCTGAATCAGTGACCGACGTACGTTGTAAGAAGAAGTTCGGAATAATCAGTAATTCATTGGAATACTAATTTAAAAGAATATATATTTCTGTTCTTATTTACTGCAAATAATAATATAATCACAATAACAATAAATAGTCATTATATTGTTTGAAAAATGAAGCTACGAATTCCTCTAATTATAGTATTGCAACCCTAAAGAAATTGGCGGAAAATTGGCGAAATATTCAGGGTTGCAAGATTGGCGACTTCCTCAGGGGTACAGTATCCTAGATTTTAACCATCCCAGTTATTTTTTGAACGTTTTTTCCGCAGCTACAGATTTGGCGGTTTTTAAAATTCTGTTTTCCTCAAACCAATTGTCCATGATAAGCACGCCACGCCACATGATAAGCACGCTGACTGACATTGCATTTCCAAAACTTACGTTTACCAAAATAAAGTTTCATGTCATGGGAATTGGGACGTTTTCGTTTTTTTGGTAAAATATTTCGCTCCTGAAAAAATAAAATTGCATCTTGTTCTGTTTCTGGCAAATCCCAAATACGCATTTTCGTAGCACTAAAAAATGGTGTCAGAAATCAGCAAATCTGTAGCTGTTACATTGGCGCCACTTAAAAACCGCCACATCTGTAGCTGTTTAGATTGGCGACACTTAAAAACCGTCAAATCTGTAGCCAATACGTAAGTACCAATTACTTTATTAGAATATTTAGTTGCATTTAATATCGTTTACACGATTAGAATATTCTCGTTCATTAGACTTACCAGAAAAGCATAATTGTTGAAAATTTGCAAATTTGTTATTAGAAAAAGTTGTTTTTTAATAAAAAAAATTGTTCGTAATGTTTTAGAAATCCAATTGCTTTTCTGTCATAAAACAATATAAAAACTGTAAACGAAGACCATGATGACACACACACACACATTCTAATTAAAATATTCTATCTTTTAAATTTTTTTATTAAAAAAATCCTTATATCGTTTTTAATAATCCAATTTCCTTTTCTGTCATAAAACAACATAAAAAAAACCCACTGTAGAATAAACTGTAAATCAAAATCAGGGGGGCACAATTTTTTTTTCCTTTACATTTGTTATTAAAAAAAAATCTTTATTTTGTTTTAATAATCTAAGTGCTTTTTATATCTTAAAAAACATTGTAGAATAAACTGTAAATCAAGACGAAATTTTTTCCTTTTACATTAAAAGAAAAAAAATCATTGTATTGTTATAGTAATCCAATTGCTTATTTATCATATAACAATATTATAAAAGCACTGTAGAATAAACTGCAAATCAAAATAAGAGAGGCACACACACAAAAAGATTCTTTCATATTTTTATTACAAAAATTCTTATATTGTTTTTGTATTCCACTTTTACTTTACCCCACACCTAATCGCTGTATCTAGAGCTATGCTGCCCTATCCTTATTCTGCCATAAAACAATATCAAAAACACTGTAGAATAAACTGTAAACCAAGACCCTGAAGATACTCGCGCCCTTACACACACACACACACTGTACCCCTGAGGTAGTTGCCAACCTTGCAACCCTGAATATTTCGCCAATTTTCCGCCAACTTCTTTAGGGTTGCAATACTATAATTAGAGGAATTCGTAACTTCATTTTCCAAACAATATGACTATTTATTGTTATTGTGATTATATTATTATTTGCAGTAAATAAGAACAGAAATATATATTCTTTTAATATATGTTTCTGTTAGTAGCAAAGTAAAATTCCACATAATAATTTGGCGATAAAGCGATTTAATTTGGTGTGAAAGCAATTTAGGAATAAAATGTTGACAAATTAATGATATATTTTGGCGTTAAAGCGGCAATATATGGCGTAAAAAGAAAACATTAAAAATTTGACATAATAATGGTAAAAATTTGCCGATAAAGCGATATAAATTGGCGTAAAGGCATTTTAGATATAATTTTTTTGGCATAATAGCGCTAAACTTCGGCGTAAAAGCGGTATCATTTGGAGCAAAAGTATTCCAGAGATAAAAAATTTTAGTGATAAAAATTTGGCGATAAAGCATTAACTTTTGGCGTAAAAGCACCTCCAAAAACAAGATTCACTTAGTGAAAAAATTTGGCTATAAAGCGATAAATATTGGCGATAAAGCATTTTTTGGCTTAAAAGAAGTTATATAACAAAATTTGCTTAGTGAATAATGGCTATAAAGTGATAAATGTTGGCGATAAAGCATTAAATTTTGCATTTCGAGGATTAAAATTTTGGCAGAATAGTGATGATATTTGGCGTTAAAGCGATAAACTTTGGCTTTAAAGCCTTTTCAGGAATAAACTTTGACGTAATAGCTATTTGGCTGCTAATGTTGGCGTAAAAGCACTGTTTGGCTATAAATTATGGCGAAATAGCATTTTACAATGACACCGGATTTCGGCAGCCATTTTGTCTGTTTACTTGGAGATTTGGCAACCCAGTAAAGGATTTTGGCGTAATATTTTACCGCGCAAACTACCTGGCCCATTCATTTCTATGCTTACTTACCGACTTGGCAACTTGGCGATGTGTTTGGCACAAAGGGTACAGGATCCTAGATTTTAATCCGAAGCCGAATTCGAATGATAAATTAATATTAACAAAAGGTAAAAAAGAAGAAAAAACTACAGAATAACTTACCTTTTATTGTGGTATGTCCTTCCTCTGTGGTGGAAACAAATATTTTATTCCATCGGGGAAATCATAAATTATTTTGCGGATGTCACATTTGTGCTGGCGCCGCCACATGCACTGTGCCAGATAATTATCAAATGTTCCGGACACATTATTTTATTAATATTAATTTATTTTAATTATTAAAAATTTAAATTGTAACGTTAACTAACGTTCTAAAAAGCTAAAGCTTCAAATATTCCGAGCGAATTCTAATTACGGTTGTCACAAAATCCTAACTAAACGAACATCTTTAAAAAGGAAATTAATTATTTAAGAATAAAATATAAGTTATTAATAAATAAAAAAAATCGTTTTTCTTGTTTATTTCTTACTTTCCTGAGTGGCAACTTCATAAATATTGTTTATGTTCTGAATCGGTGACCGATGTACGTTGTAAGAATAAGTTCGGAATAATCAGTAATTTATTGGAATACTAATTTAAAAGAATCTATATTTCTGTTCTTATTTACTGCAAATAAGTATTCTCCAAATAATAATATAATCACAATAACAATAAATAGTCATTATATTGTTTGGAAAATGAAGCTACGAATTCCTCTAATTATAGTATTGCAACCCTACAGAAATTGGCGGAAAATTGGCGAAATATTCAGGGTTGCAAGATTAGCGACTTCCTCAGGGGTACAGTATCCTAGATTTTAACCCGGTTTCATAAAGAACATGACTTATTTTATGACATTACAAAAAAAAAAAAAAAAAAAAGAATTGGCGAATAACTTTGGTGAAATTTTATCGTATCGAAATTTTATCAATTAACAGCGATTATTATCTTTGTTTAAACGATACTTTTTTGTGACTTAGCAAAATAAAATTCCACATAATAATTTGGCGTGAAAGCAATTTAGGAATAAAATGTTGACAAAATAATGATATATTTTGGCTTTAAAACGGCAATATGTGGCGTAAAAAGAAAACATTAAAAACTTGACATAATAGTGGTAAAAATTTGGCGATAAAGCGATATCAATTGGCGTAAAGGCATTTTAGATGTAATTTTCTCGGCATAATAGCGCTAAATTTCGGCGTAAAAGCGGTTTCATTTGGCGTAAAAGTATTCCAGAGATAAAAAATTTTAGTGATAAAAATTTGGCGATAAAGCATCAACTTTTGGCGTAAAAGCGCCTCAAAAAGCAAGAATCACTTAGTGAAAAAATGTGGCTATAAAGTGATGAATATTGGCGATAAAGCATCAACTTTTGGCGTAAAAGCGCCTCAAAAAACAAGATTCACTTCGTGAAAAAATTTGGCTATAAAGCGATAAATATTGGCGATAAAGCATATTTTGGCTTAAAAGAAGTTATATAACAACATTTGCTTAGTTAAAAATGGCTATAAAACGATAAATGTTGGCGATAAATTATAGTGATAATATTTGGCGTTAAAGCGATAAACTTTGGCTTCAAAGCCTTTTCAGGAATAAACTTTGACGTAATAGCTATTTGGCTGCTAATGTTGGCGTAAAATCACTGTTTGTCTATAAATTTTGGCGAAATAGCACTTTACAATGACACCGAACTTAGGCAACCTTTTTGTCTGTTTACTTGGCGATTTGGAAACACAGTAAAGGATTTTGGCGTAATATCATTTTACCGCGCAAACTACCTGGCCCATTCATTTCTATGCTTACTTACCGACTTGGCCACTTGGCGATATGTTTGGCACAAAGGGTACAGGATTCTAGATTTTAACCAAAATTTTAATCCTCGAAATGCAAAATTTAATGCTTTATCGCCAACATTTATCACTTTATCATTTATCACTGATTTTAATTTACAGTTTATTCTACAGTGATTTTATAATATTGTTATATGATAAATAAGCAATTGGATTACTATAACAATACAATGATTTTTTTTTTTTTTTACTGGAAAAGGAAAATATTTCGTCTTGATTTACAGTTTATTCTACAATGTTTTTTAAGATATAAAAAGCACTTAGATTATTAAAACAAAATATAAAGATTTTTTTTTTAATAAAAAATGTAAAGGGAAAAAAAATTATGCCCCCCTGATTTTGATTTACAGTTTATTCTACAGTGGGTTTTTTTATGTTGTTTTATGACAGAAAAGGAAATTGGATTATTAAAACGATATAAGGATTTTTTTTAATAAAAAAATTTAAAAGATAGAATATCTTAATTAGAATGTGTGTGTGTCATCATGGTCTTCGTTTACAGTTTTTATATTATTTTATGACAGAAAAGCAATTGGATTTCTAAAACATTACGAACATTTTTTTTTTATTAAAAAACAACTTTTTCTAATAATTAATTTTCAAATTTTTAACAATTATGTTTTCTTGTAAATCTAATGAACGAGAATATTCTAATCGTGTAAACGATATTAAATGCAACTAAATATTCTAATAAAGTAATTGGTACTTACGTATTGGCTACAGATTTGGCGGTTTTTAAGTGTCGCCAATCTAACAGCTACAGATTTGGCGGTTTTTAAGTGGCGCCAATGTAACAGCTACAGATTTGCTGATTTTTGACACTATTTTTTAGTGCTACGAAAATGCGTATTTGGGATTTGCCAGAAACAGAACAAGATGCAATTTTATTTTTTCAGGAGCGAAATATTTTACCAAAAAAACGAAAACGTCCCTATTCCCATGACATGAAACTTTATTTTGGTAAACGTAAGTTTTGGAAATGCAATGTCAGTCAGCGTGCTTATCATGGACAATTTTTTTGAGGAAAACATAGTTTAAAAAACCGCCAAATCCGTAGCTGCGGTTGGCGTTCAAAAAATAACTGCGTGCGCGTGCGAACAACAAGATTGCTCTTTATTGGTGCAACTGTAGCCAAGGTAGCGTTAATACGTAAGTACCAAGTAATTTATTTAATGAGAAAGTTGTATCCAAAAACTTTTTCAGAATACGATCAAAAGCTAATGTGATACAGACAATTTGGATGCGTGAAACTTCTGCGAGATTTATTTAGTCTTCAAAATATTCTTAAATTTTTTTTAAAAATCTGAAAAATATTATGTGCAACAACCGTACTGTATCAAGTAAAAGGAATTTTCATTTTGAAATTCAAAATTATTTATGTTTTTCTTAGAATTACAACGAGAATAGCACGTAAGAGAAAACTTTTGCGACGTCCGCTTCGATATGCATCGTAGACACGAAATATTTGTCATATGTCACATTTCCACAACATGCAGAGGAGAAGTAAAGTTCTTCAGACAGATTTTATGGTAAACGACAAATATGGTGATCTTTCAATCAGATCCAAGTAGAGAAAAAAAGACAAACAAAATAAAGAGAAAACTAAAAGTTAATAAATGTCAAATTTATGTGCGTATTTTATGCAACTTACTTTATTTATACTACTGTGTCCAAAAAGTAAGACCAATTTACAATTTAAATTCCCCGGGGCTTATGGAATTTCAATTTTTTTTTTTTTTTTTCTATTTTAGGGTGCTAGCACTGTCCTTGACAACTGTGTGAAATTTGACGTCAAAAGATTCATTAGTGCTTTGTGCGACGCTAAAACTCATTCCAGTGATTTTTGAAATGTCCGAATTAATTGAGCAAAGAACAGGCCTTAAATTTTGTTTGCGGAAACGTATAGAATGTTGCAGAAGGCTTTCGGTGAGCATTCCTATATCGGAAATAAATGTTTAAAAGTGGTATAAGTTCAAAGAAGGCAGAGAAAGCATTGAAGACGAAGAGCCTTCTGGTTGACCAGCAACCTCAACCGACGAAGCTCACATCCAAAAAATTAAAGGTTTGGTGCTTGCAAACCATCGATTTACAATTAGAGACCTTGCTGCTGATGTTGGAATTTCAAAAGGATCTGTTTAATTCCATTTTAAAACATGTTTTGGGCCTCAAACGCGTCAAATCTCGATTGGTACCGAAAACACTGAATGCGGCAGCTCACACTGCATTGATTCTTTGTGACTTTTTCGCCAAAAATGAAATTTATATCGTTCCACCTGTGCGATTTCTGGCTATTCTCTAAACTCAAAGAACCACTCCGGGGACACCGTTTTGAGTCCATTGAAGAGATTCAACGTGAATCGTCGCGCGCTTTGAAGGGCATCCTTGCCGATGACTTTTTAGTATGCATTGAGGATTGGAAAAAAAGTTGGCATAAGTGCATTGTGTCCGGAGGGGATTACTTTGAAGGTGATGAAAAAAATTTGGAAGAATAAATAAAGAGTTTTAGAAAAAAAAAAATTACTGGTCTTACTTTTTGGGCACAGTAGTAAATGTTAAATTTATGTGCGTAGTTTATGCAACTTATTTTATGTATATGCAATTTAGTATTAAGCTTAGAACTGACAACCCTACTCCGTAAAAAGAACAACATCTCTCGTCTCGATATCTACCAGTAGGTAGATGCCCTTGGCCACACTGAGTTGTTGTGCCAATCATGATGATGAATTTAGTATTAAACTGTTTTTAAATAACTTTATACAACGCCATCATTGTATAATGCCAATAAAAAAAAATTTCATGGAAACGGATTAATCGTTTTGTGTTTATTTTTTATTGGAAAAAATCGTTTCGTTTTAATCCAAGAATCTGTAACAGGGTGGGCTGAAATGTTCATACGCTAGCACATAGATGGCGCCACTAGTATTAAATTCATATGATTTTTAGTTAGCCCTAACATTCAAAAGACACGTGTATAAATTTGACAGCTATTGCACTATTAGTATGTGAGTTATAGCACTTTTAGTGAAGCAACTTTTGTTAGTTTGGAAAAATGGATAAAAAGGAATTTCGTGTGTTAATAAAGCATTGCTTTTTGGCGAAAAAAAATACTATTGAAGCCAAGGCCTGGCTTGATAAACATTATTCGAACTTTGCACCAGAAAAATCAACCATAGAGAAGAGGTTTGCTATATTTAAACGAGGCGAAATGAGTACCGAGGACGATGCACGCAGTGGACGCTCCAAAGAGGCTGTTGCCGACGAAAACATCAAAAATGTCTGATAACCGTAAAGTGAAGTTGTTTGAGATAGCTGAGACCCTAAAGATATCAAAGGAACGTGTTGGGCATATCGTGAATGGATGTTTGGATATGCGAAAGCTCTGTTCAAAGTGGGTGCCGGCGAGCTCATAATCGACTAAAAACAACAACGAATTGATGATTCTAAGCAGTGTTTGGAGCTGTTCAATCGTAATAAACCCGAATTTTTGCGTCGATACATGACAATGGATGAAAAATGACTCCATCATTTCACACCGGAGTCCAATCGACAGTCAGCCGAGTGGACTGCACGTGATGAACACTAAAAATGCTATAACTCACATACTGATAGTGCAACAGCTGTCAAATTTATAGACGTGTCTTTTGAAGGTTAGGGCTAACTAAAAATCATATGGATTTAATACTAGTAGCGCCATCTGTCAGCCTACGAACTTCTCAGCCCGCCTGTTAATTGATTAATAACGTATTTCGAGATACTGCTATGTATGAAATTCTTAATTAAAAATAAAAAATATCTACAACCTCAATTATTCAAAGATATATTGAGTATATTGAAATAAGGTTTAAGCAAGAAAACTTGAAAAAATTACTAAAGATAAATGGGTCCAACCCCTCCCTATAAAGAAGTTTTCAAATGAATATATATTTCTAACAAAACAAATGAAAAAGATTCTTAATTTTTTAAATTGCAATAACTTTTAAGCAATTTGTTGATTGAAATTAAGTCTGGCTTGAAATAATCCATATCTCTTGGAACATTTTAAAAAATTAAATTGATGGTACTTACGTATTAACGCTACCTTGGCTACAGTTGCGCCAATAAAGAGCAATCTTGTTGTTCGCACGCGCACGCAGTTATCTTTTGAACGCCAACCGCAGCTACAGATTTGGCGGTTTTTAAAATTCTGCTTCCCTCAAACCAGATGTCTTTTCTGAGTCCCACATGATAAGCACACTGACTGAAATTGCATTTCCAAAACTTACGTTTACCAAAATAAAGTTTCATGTCATGGGAATCGGGATATTTTCGTTTTTTTGGTAAAATATTTCGCTCCTGAAAAAATAAAATTGCATCTTGTTCTGTTTCTGGCAAATCCCAAATACGCATTTTAATAGCACTAAAAAATGGCGTCAAAAATCAGCAAATCTGTAGCTGTTAAATTGGCGCCACTTAAAAACCGCCAAATCTTTAGCTGATAGATTGGCGACACTTAAAAAACGGCCAAATCTGTAGCCAAGGTAGTGTTAATACGTAAGTACCAAATTAATTATTTCTGGTTATTTCAGCTAAATTTCTATGATATTCAAACAGCTAATTGATAGAAGTTTAAATCCACAGTTACAAATATTTCATTTGGCCTTCTATAAGACAAAACAAAATTTATTAGATGAATAAAACTGTTTCCATGTATTATCGTGTTGCGAGAAAGTACAAAAAAAAAAAAAAAAAAAAAAAAAAAACCGAAGAAATTCAATTACTGGGTGCAACAGAGCTTTGTTATCCTATGGATAAATAGGTGTTAATCGTATATCATTTTAAAATTATAAAATCAATTCAATAGGTTATGTAAACAAGACGAAACAATAAATACGAGCAGTAAAGAAGATACACTCAAGTTGAGAAGAGGTAAGGATAAAATATATTAAAAAATATATTTTAAATTGAATTTCATAAATCTTTGCAACTAGGCATTGCAATATCGGATCAAAAGTTCAGTACCGGTATTCGGTATTTTTTAGATCTGAATACCGGTAGTAGAAATTTTAGAAAAAGAAAGGAAACACGGGTGTTTCTTTGTTTTATTTGCCAGTTTTATTACAGAATCTAAATATCACAAAAAAAAAGTTTGTAACTTATCAATTATAACGGAATATAAAGAATCACAAAAAAGTAAATGACCATCTTATATATTTAAATCACAAAAAAAGTGTAAATATCACTATTCAGTCTGTGGTACTGTTACAAATTTTTGAAATGTGATCTTAAAAAACATAATGCATCAATTGTACTATCATTAAGCCTGGAACGTAATTTTGTGCAAAAATTATCAGCTGTCGAAAACGCTCTTTCAGCATCTACGCTAGTGGGTCGTACTGTTAGCAATGAGCGATATAC
Source organism: Caerostris darwini (assembly GCA_021605075.1). Classification (NCBI taxonomy): domain Eukaryota; kingdom Metazoa; phylum Arthropoda; class Arachnida; order Araneae; family Araneidae; genus Caerostris; species Caerostris darwini. Next base: position 114,450 of record BPLQ01009935.1, read on the forward strand.
TTTTTCCAAGTATTTACCTCTAAATCCTACCTCTTCAAATAAATCTATTTCTCGTCGGATTGTTTTGGATATAGCTGATTTCTGTATTGTATTTTGGTTTGCCGAAATTTTTTTAGTTATCGCCAATTCTAATTTTTGTTCAAGGGACAATTCCTTTTCACTATCGACATTAGTGTCATCATAATCTTGGATAACTGTACCGAATTCTTCTGAATGTGGATAGGTTTGTGGAGAATAGAATAAGAATAAGAATTTGTTATAGAATAAGAATTTCACAGTTAAGAATTCTAAATTTCTAGTAAATACCGGAAAAACGGTATTTAAACTTGTGAATACCGGTATTACAAAATTGTTCAAATGGCTCAAAATACCAATATTCGGTATTCCGGTATTGCAATCCCTACTTGCAACTAATTTGTAGAACTTTGTTATTGATCATTACTCTCAAAGACATTATTTTCAATAAATTTTCATGGGGTACATTTTGTCTTCAGCAAAACATTTGCTGTATCATAAAGCTGTTTTTCCACAATGATTATTATTACAGTTCCCAATTTGATATTCGATTGATTATTTTTTTTCTATTTGATATTTTAATTCATACTTTATTAAAACTTTATTACACGAAAATATTAGTGCAAACTTCCAAACCTCAAAATTCAGTCTTCAAATGCGAGACATCATTAATGACTATGCAATTTTAATTAAAAGTTTTTTTAATTAAATATGATTGTTTTTAAATGTATAAAAAAATTAATGAACTAAAAATATGGAAATAGTTAAAAGAAGATTTTAAATAATTATCTTAACAAAATTCACGCACACAAATAATAAAAGCACCCTTTGGTGAATGTATCCTTTATAATATAGTATACAAATAATTGCCCGTTGCATTTTTATTTACCACTTTATTTGATGTAATCCGGATGTTTCCAGAGTTATTCACCAGTATTGATGAATAAAAAGATTAATAAACTCCTTACATTCGATTGGTTGAAAAAATAAATAAATGAACAACAGAATAGAATTTGATTAAGCATACGTACTGTTGTAACTGGTAATTATCCTGTTGTGTGAGGGTAAGGGGTATTTCCTTTATTTTTTGTATGAATCCAGGAATGGTAGATAACCCATCCCGGTCACACGGTCAGGTCCGAAAGAACCGGTCGGTTTGGTGGGATCCATCCCTTTTTTGAAGTTTTTGCGGGCAGAAAGGAAGACCCGTTGAAAGCAGAGCGAACGATCTACGATAGTGCGTGAGCCTGGTGCACAATTTTTGCTGCGAGAATGGCTCCAGGGATAATTTGTAATGGAGAGTTATGTCCATCTTTGGAATTGTCGGTGAGCATTTTTTTTGGGTAAAAAGGATATGAGGCTACTGGTACCCCACTGCCCACACACTCAAAGGAATATTTTCGATTGAGGTATGCGTGCGAAATATTATGAATACTTCTCTGTAAACATTTCTCTGTAAACATTTCTCTATAAACATTCTCTATAAAACTTTTTTATTTTATTTATTCTGCCAAATATTAAAAATCCTAAATTTTATTGTAATAGTATTTATTCGTATTCATTAAAGGGTAAAAGTAAATTAGTTGTTTGTCCTAGTATTTATTTTAATTGCTTTTTATTAATGTTAATTCATTTGGCCGTCCTACGAGTATACGTAGACCAACGGCCCCATTTCTATGTCGGTATATTAACATAGAAAAGTGGCGAGCCAGCCAGGATTTTTTGAATTTGGTTTTTTCTGTATAGAGAAGTAATCATATGTATTGATAGTTTGTATATGCGTTAATATAAGAAATGATTAGTGCGTATTAATAATTTTAAATGTTTTTATTTTCTTATGTATATTAATGATCTTATCTATATTAGTTGAGTGAATTTATTTATTGTAATAAGTTGAATTTGTATTCTGCGATTATTAAATTGAGATTTTGAATATAATTTCTTTTATAAGATAAAAAGATGAGTCTTGCAATATCAATAAGAAAACGTGCCACGGCGCGTACTAGTTTCACGAGAACTGCTAATGTGCTGAAAGAGGAACTAAATAAAGTTGAGCCTGATAAATCCGTTTTAGAAGATAAATTCATTAAATTACGAACTGTGAATACCGAGTTAAAGAGTTATGATTCGGTAATATTAGATTTAATGATAGCAGCTGAGATCACGGACGACGATTTAAATAACGAAGTAATAAGTTGCGAGCAATATTTTTATGAATTTATTAGTTTAAGTCGTCGGATAAAGGAAAAAACGGATAATTCGGACAAAAATATTAGTATGAGATCAAAACCTGATAGCAGTATAAGTGCGTGCAATGATAAACGCTACAAATTGCCTAAAATTCAAATTAAAAAATTTGATGGGCACCTATTGAGTTATCTTTCGTTCTGGGGTCAATTTAAAAAGATTCACGAGGACAAGAATCTGGATGATGTGGATAAATTTCATTATTCAGCACAGTCAATGTTACCAGGGACTCGAGCTTATGAGCTAATTGAGAGCTATCCGTTGACTTCGGAAAACTATCCGAAGGTCATTTCTTGCGTTTACGGAGCGTTTTGGTAATCAGGAAATTTTAACAGAAATATACGTGAGAGAATTGCTAAAATTAATTATCCAAAACGTGCACTCTCAAGGTAAAGATAAATTACCACTCATGACATTATTTGACAAAATCGAGTCCCATATTAGAGCTCTTGAGTCTTTAGGGAGTAAATCAAAACTCCAATGCTGCATGGTTATTTCCCATGGTGGAATCATGTTTATCAGCTGAGTTGATTAGGGTATGGCAAAGAAGTTTATTATTTAATGCTGAGGTCCACGTCTCTCAAACCTCTTAGAATTTTTGAGAAAAAAGAAGTTGAAGGGGAACAGAGAGTAAAACTCGCCAGGTCAGGGTTTGACATTTCTCTTTCCTTGCATGAAGAGCACCCCAAGGAGGGTAAATTAAAAATAAAAAACCTTTCATGAGCGCTGCCAGTTTGGTAGCAACCAAGGAAAGAAATTGCGTTTTCTGCGGAAAAAGTCATGAGAGTAAAGAGTGTTTTTCAGCTCGGTCATGGACCCTAAAGGATAGATTAGACAAATTAAGGGAATTAAAGTGCTGTCTCCGATGTTTGAAGCCTGACATTTTGAGAGATTGCAAACAATTTGTTCAATGCCATCTGTGCAAACGATCTCACCCTATAATTTTATGTCCCGAGATTCAGGGAAAAAGGTGTGAGAGTGTAGCGGGTACAAAAGGGTCTACTACGGTACAAGCTACTATGTCTACTCCTTCATGTATGAGAGAAGTACTCCTTATGACATTAATGGTTGAGGTAGTGTCAGGAAACATGACGAAAAAGGTAAGGTGTCTTTTGGATTGTGGTTCTCAGAGGTCGTATATTCTAAGATCTACAGCCGAAGCCTTACATTTAAAAAGCTTTTCGTCTGAGAAATTAACTCATTCTCTGTTGGTACTCTGTTTTGCAAGAACTGAATCTAAAAATCACAAACGATATTCTATGAGATTGAGACCTGTAGGGAGAAGCACTGGATATCAGTTTGACTTTCTGGATCAGGATATTATTTGTGGAGCAATACCACGTATCCCTAAAGGCCCTTTATTGAAGGAATTAAAAGGGCATAGAATTTGGATTTCGGATATGGGGGACGACTATCCGGAAATAGAACTTTTGATAGGCAGCGATATTTATGGACAAATTCTTACGGGTGAAGTAATTCAGCTTAATGAGGGTCTGACGGCCATTAATACTAAATTGGGATGGACTTTGTGTGGGGAACGAAAAGAACTAAATGTTCAAAATTTAGAGAGGGCCCAGTCTATGTTAATAACTAATCTCCATATTCAAAATATGAAAGTTTCTGATATGTGGGATTTGGAAAGAATTGGTATTACAGATGAAGTGCAGACCTTTTCCGAAGCAGATCAGTTAGTTCAGGAACAATTTTTGAAGGGGCTTAGTAGATACGAAGATGGTAGATATTGTGTAAGTTTACCGTGGATTCAAACATTGCCTCTAATCGGCATATTGTAGAAAAAAGGCTATTTGCCACTACACGGAAATTAAAGAAATTGGATAACTTTGACGAGTATGATAAGATATTTAATGAGTGGTTGTCGGAAGATGTTGTGGAAATAATTCCAGAATCGGAAAAAGAGTGAAAAGGGGCATTATTTATCACATCATCCAGTTTTCAAAGTAGATAGTTTAACTAGTAAAATTAGGCCCGTATTTGATGCCTCGTGCAAATCGGATAATTCGTTTTCGCTAAATGATTGTTTGATAAAAGGTCCAAATCTCGTAGAAGAAATTCCTGCGATCTTACTGCGATTTAGGGAAAAGGCGATTGGCGTAACGTCCGATATTAGGCGAGCTTTTTTACAGATTGGCATAAGTCGACAAGATCAAAATTACCTAAAATTTCTTTGTGGGAAAACAACAAAATTGTAGAATTCCGTCATAAAAGGGTTGTTTTTGGTGTTACCAGTAGCCCATATCTGTTGGCAGCAGTGATTTCATTCCCTCTTAAAAATGTACATGCGAAGTTTGAAGTTGTGGCAGATAAGCTGTTAAATGTATTTTATGTCGACAACTGCGTCACTTCAGTTGATACGAATGTAGAGCTAGAAGTATTTATACAACAAGCAACTGCCATTATGGCGGACGCCAAAATGGAACTGCGTATGTGGACTTTTGGTCCAGAGCAAGAACTATCGTTACAGAATGTTGAACCTATATCTCCAGTTTTAGGTCTTCAATGGGACCGTATAGAAGATAGTTTATTTATACCATTCAAGTCTGAGCCAATAGCAGACTTATCGAAAAGAAAACTACTATCGATAGTACATTCCGTATTTGATCCCTTGGGCTTCGTCGTGCCAGCAATGGTACCTGCGAAATTAATACTCCAGGAAGCCTGGGCAACTGAAGCAAATTGGGACTTACCTTTGCCAGATGAACTACAATCTAGATTCTCAACATGATACCGCGGACTGTCTTGTATTTCCCAGCTTAAATTGGAACGACGTATAGGTTATGGAAAAGAGACCCTGGTCATTACATATTTTTTGTGATGCCAGTAAAATGCTTACGCCACTGTTATATTTTTAAGAAGTGAAAGCAGTGGTCAGGTTTATGTGAAATTTGTTGCTGCAAATGCGGATATCTCCATTAAAGAAGGTGACTATTCCACGCTTGGAGTTATTAGCGTGTGTTTTAGGCTCACGCCTAGCTAAATACGTTGTTACTGCTTTATCTTTGAGAGAAGTCCCAACCTACTACTGGACTGATGCAACAGTAGCTCTTTGCTGGATTCAACGAGAAGAAAACTGGGGAGTGTTCGTAAATAATAGAGTTAGAGATTCGAAGTCTGAAGGAATACTGGAGACACATCCCAGGGAAATTAAATCCAGCAGACATAGCATCACGCGGTTGTACACTGCAACATCTGTTGCAGTACGGTTGGTGGGAGGGACCTGAATTTTTGAAAGCTTTCCCGGAGGCATGGCCAAAGTCTGAATTTTCGCCAAACGAAGAATTAATTGCAGCAGAGATGAAAAAGAAAATAATTGTTGACTTGAGTGTAAAAATAGAGAAGCCCGAGTGGTTCGAACGTTTATCCAGTTTTTCTAAGATTGTGAGAGTTTTTTGCTGGATGATGCGTTTTGTAAATAAATTGAGAAAAAGCCTTCTTATGGTACTAAAACCCTAACAGTTGAAGAAAAGCTAAGGCTGAGATCATTCTATGGAGTATAGAGCAGAAAATCATTTTCATGAGAAAGAAAATTTCTGTGCATGGTCTGCAAGTGGTGCGAGGTGATGACGAGGTTCTTCGTGTTAAAACTAGGATCATTGAACGAGATGATGATCTGTCCTTTTTATATCCAATCCTTCTTCCGTCCAAACACTACTTAACTGAGTGCTTGATAAGAGAATATCATTTAAAGTACTGTCATGCAGGTGTGCAGATATTGGCAGCCAAATTAAGACTGCAATACTGGATTTTTTTTTCTTCCAAGAGAAATATAAGATCTTGCGTATCACGTTGTGTTGTATGCAAACGATTCACTGCAAAAAGCGTTGACTACTCCACCTATACAGTTGCCTCTTGACCGAGTAAGAGAATCGGCAATCTTTGAGATAACGGGTATAGATCTTTGTGGTCCTTTACTTAAAACCGAGGGAAAAGCCTGGATTGTGTTATTTACTTGCGCAGTGTACAGGGCAATTCATCTTGAACTATCTTTGTCACTCCTTTTACAAGAATCTTTCCGCCTGGAAACCGCCCGAAGATTTATTGCGGCGAAGCCGTCCATCAACGGTATACGGACAATGCTACAAACTTTAGAGGAACGGACGTACTGCAGCAGAAGAAAATTGATTGGCAGAAAATATCGGAAAACGGGCTGTTGTATCCAGGTAATTTGGAAGTTCAATCCCCTACTTTTGCTGGTGGGGGGGATGGTGGGAGCAGCTTATTGATTTAGTCAAGAGCCTGCTCGTGCGCATTCCAGGAAGTGCATCAGTAAATTTTTGAAGAGCTTCTAACGATACTTTGTGATGTTGAAGCATCCAGCAAAGCAGCCGCTCGTTGGCTTATATCTCGGACTTTGATTCAGATGAACTCATTCCTTTGACTCACTTCCTTGCTGTTTTTGCAAGACACAAAACGAAAAGTGGGGGAGCCTGATTTAATTCAGTCGGCTCAAGCAAACTGGAAATATTTGCGCGTATTGAATCACTGCAACACTTTGCATCGGGGAGCCGAGAGGAGGTGGGTTTTCATGCTAAAGGAATACTTAAGCCAACTTGTGCAGAGGAGTCAATGCCGGTGCCAAGAACTTAAGTCAGGACATTGTTCTCTTGAACTGGAAAACAAAAGCGTGTCATGTGGCCTATGGGCCGGGTGAAAAATCTACAGCAGTAGAGATGGTGCGTCCAGGGGTAGTACAGGTGGGGAACGAGTAGTGGACTGAAAACTTTGACGCGACCAATTCTTCCAAAAAACTTTACCCGTTGGAGGTGTCAACTTCTGGAGATGCGCGCCACTCGCCCCGGACAACTGAAAAGCGCACTGGTCAGATATGGACGACTGTTTATATCAACTAAGGAGAAATAATGTTTGAGACTGTAAATAGAAAGGCTATTATTTTTGAATTAGTATTTGAAATTGTAATTCTCATGATGTAACATTTTATATATGCTGTAATTTTTATTTAGTTCATAGTATTTTGTTTTTATGTGTTCATATTTGTCAAGCAGGAGGTGTTCAATTTTAATTTTATTTTTTTATGTGTAATTTTTATGAGGTATATACCCATAGCAAAATAGGTGTAAGAGAATTTAGAGTTTAATTTTTGGCT
>BPLQ01009936.1:0-26421 GCA_021605075.1 Caerostris darwini
AATCGTTCTCAACACCCGTTCTTTTAGCATCGCCGGAGCCGACTTTCGGGGTTCTGCTATTTTTGACCCCAACAAAAGGAATTGAGGCTTATAGAAAAAAAAGAGCATAAACATAAAAAAAAAAAAAAAAAAATCCCTTCCTCCCCGCAGAAAATAACAGTTCCAAATACAGGTAAGGATACAGTCAAGAAAAATCTTTCACCCAAAATCTTTCTTCTATAAAATCGAATAGTAGGACAGCATTTGCCCAAAGAGTGGTTACTGACGAACAAAAAGTAAATAAATAAAAAGAAGGGATGGAAATCCACCCAGGGATATCAGATCTGGGGGTGGGGTGTTCCAAGGGGTTGGGAAGGCGGTTGGAGAGAAAAACCAGGATTATCGGATCCGCTACCAAAACTCTGCTGGCTGACGGTTAGTGCTTTCAGACATTAGGTATCCAATACTGAACTTACCATAAAGGATTTGGTAGCGCTTTATGTAAAGCTTTCGCTTAGATTAACGTAGGAAAACAATAAAGGTAAATCATTTATAACATTTTGGATTTGACTTGACTGGCTGCTTAGAGATTTATGAATGAAAGTCTTTGAAGTATTACCATGATTTTCCTTTATATATTCGATTATGGGTGTATGCCAATATTTGTTGTGATTTTTCGTCATAGTATTTCATAAAAAGATTTTATAAACAAATTTCAACATAGAATACATTTATCACCATGCTTCAGAAAAACGTTTTTTTTTAAAGAAAACCTACTTTTATCACTTTTTATAATTACTATTTATACTCAGTGTTGTGAGTATGTTACCTAAGCTCGTTGAACTTCAAAGCTCATCATGTTCCAAAGCTCAAGCAACTAACATGTTATTAAAGCTTAATTTGATCTTTTTAACACATATGAGTACATCAAAGTTTTGTATTAAACACATGTTTTAATTTGATTTTTTTAAACATACACAAGTACATCAAAATTCTCTATTATTTTAAATTGATTACATCAAATTTTTTACATTAAATGCTTGATTTAATTTGATTTTTTTAACAAGTAAAAATGTATCAAATTTTTGTATTAAACGTTTAACTTGTTTTTTAATTTATATGAGTACATCAAATTTTTGTATTAAACGCTTGATTTAACTTGATTTTTTGTAGATACTAAATGTTTCAAGAATAAAATAACTTTTTTAAAGCTGTCTAAGTTTAGTTTTCTATGTGTTTACGAGCGTCAAACTGAAATAAAACCTACAACAATTTGCCAAGCTACCTTAGCATGTTATTTTCACTTTTATTTCCATTTTCCCACTCTTGCTTCAATGTAAACAAACTTATATTTCGAACCCTTATTTCTTATTGTTTGTTCGGAGCCAGGCCATTTGTGTAAGAGATTTATTTAAACCGTTTTATCCATTCAGAAAAATTCAAACCAAAAACCTAAAATCTCTACAGACAGATGTTCTGTCTGGAAGAAGAGTGAAAATCGTTCTGAAAACCCCTTGCCCGTTCTATTTAGCATCCCTGGAGCCGTTTTTCGGGGTTCTGCTCTTTTGATCCCACAAAATGAATTGAGGCTTATCGAATAAAAGAATGCACAGAACATAAAAAAAAAAAAAAAAATTCCTTTCCCCCCAGAAAGTAACAGTTCCAAATACAGGTACGGATACACGGAAAAAAAAAACTTTCACCAAAAATATATCTTCTATAAAATCGAATAGCAAGACAGCATTCCCCAAAGAGTGGTTATTGTCGGGAAAAAAGCTAAATAAATAAAAAAAGGGATGGAAATCCACCCAGGGGTGTCAGATCTGGGGGTGGGGTGTTCCAAGTGGTTGGGGATGGCGGTTGGAGAGAAAAACCAGGATTATCGGATCCGCTATCAAAACTCTGCTGGCTGACGGTAGGTGCTTTAAGAAATAAGGTATCCAATACTGAACTTGCCATAAAGGATTTGGTAGCGCTTTATGTAAAGCTTTCGCTTAGATTAACGTAGGAAAACAATAAAGGTAAATCATATATAACGTTTTGGACTTGACTTGATTTGACTTGGCTAGCTGCTTTGAGATTTATGAAAGTCTTGGATGCATTACCTTGATTTTCCTTTCTATATTCGATTATGGGTGTATGCCAATATTTGTTATGGGTTTTCATCCTAGTATTTCAAAAAGGATTTTCTAAACAAAAAAATATATTTTAACATAGAATACGTTTATTGGCATACCTCATACCTTTTTCGAAGAAGAAAATTTGCTTTTTCTACTTTTTTAATAGTTATTTACAGTCAAGCAGCCTGATGGCATAGTGGCTAGAGCTCTGGAGTTCAGTGCAACATGTTTCGGGTTCAAGTCCCGGCGTGCCCTGGATATTTGTAGGGGCTTGGAATCCACTTAAAGCCTTAGATGCCGGTATAATATGGCTGTAGAGCATTAGGTTTTGTGCTGGAAACCCTACGCCGTAAAAAGAAAATATCTCCTGTGAAGAAAAAAAGAAGATATCTCCTGTCTGCCAGCAAGCAGATGATCTTGTCTCAACTTTCGACTGTTGCACCACTGATGATGATGATGATGTAAAGTCAATGTTGTGAGCATATTGCCTAAGCTCATGGAACATGAAAGCTCATCCTGTTCCACAGCTCAAGCAACGAACGTGTAAAAAACTTAAGTTGTTTTATCTTTAGATATGGCCGAGTGCCGAAGAAATATTTTTGATTATTATTATTGCTTACTCTTGACAGGTGACAATGGCCTAGAGTCTATCACCTGTCAACAGTGTTTTTTCACATATCTCTATAAAAATAATTTTGAAATTTTTCTTATCTTCGGTTGCCTTACCGCCCCGTGGTCTCGGCCGGGCAACGTGTTTTCCTTAAAACACGGCTAAAGAGGCAAAAAAAAAAAAAAAAATATATATTTTTATTTTTTTCGTATCAGTGGGGTAATCTTTCCTACTTTTTGTCATAATGGCTGAATTGGACGAGAAAATATGGCTGGACGAGAATATGTCTCGTGAAAAACATTGACATAAACAAATTGAATGTAAATATCAAAAAAATTAAAAATATTGCTAATGGAGGTGTTTTTATTGAATCTCATACGTCTGAAGAGGTGGATAAAATAATTGATGAAATAAAAAAGAATGAAAATATACACAAGGACTTTCAAATTTCTAAGCCGAAACTTAGAAATCCAAAAATTATCTGCTACAACATTTCCAAAGATACCTCTGAGGAGGAGATCTTAACGATCTTGAAAGAAAATTATACAGTAGATGCCTGTGAATCTGATTTGATAGTCATTAAGACATCCTTTAAAGGAAAATATGGAATTAATTATGTCATTGAGCTAGGTCCGAACACTTTTAAGAGTGTCATGAACAAGAAATCTATAATAGTTGGATGGGAAATAATCCATGTTAAAGAATATCTACGCCCATTGCAATGTTTTAAATGTGGTAAATTTGGGCATTTATCCAAAGTCTGTAGGAGTATAAAAGAAGTTTGTACCAATTGTGGTCAAGAAGATCACAATTGGAAAAATTGTCAAAACCAGTTAAAATGTATTAACTGCAATTATTATAATAATAAGTTCAAATCAAAATTGGATGAAAGCCATAGTTGCGTATCACATAAATGTAAAATTTATGATAAAGAGGTCAAAAACCTGATTAATAAAATTAATTATGGATAATACTCTACTATCAACAAACATTAAAGGCGCACATATCAATTTGGGCAACTCAGTTGCCGCTATGGCTCAATTGAATCAATATATAATTTACAGCAACTTGGATTTCTATTCATTAAATGAACCTTATTTATACAACTCTAAAGTAATAAATATTCCTCTTACTTATACAGTCTTTGCAGACGAGGACAATCCTAAAGCTGCTATTGTGTTAAAAAACTCTTCTCGAGTTTTTAAGATTTTTATAAATAATGACATTGTAATATTGGAAACTTCCCTTGAGGGAGTGACTTTTATATTGATTTCTGTCTATTGTTCTCCAAGTAAAAATATCGAAGATAATCTTTTTATTCTTCAGCAATTTACACAGAGCCATTTATTGGATAGGATTTTAATATGTGGTGATTTTAATGCTAAATCCAGGGTCTGGGGCCAAAGAGACCTCGACCCTAGGGGCCAAAGATTATTAGACTTTTGCAATATAAATGATTACAATATTGAGAACAACCCAGCTTCTCCTCCCACTTTTTGTTCATCTAGGGGTGAGAGCTGGATTGATATTATCCTCTCAAAAAACATTAATGACAATATAAAGATTGAAGTTGAGGACAATATCACAAACAGTGATCATAATTTGATCAATATTTATTGGACTTTTTCTACAAATGTTTCTTTGGAAGATTCAAGAATTAACTTAAAAATGATCAATTGGCTTAAATTGAAAGTGAACTTATACCATCTTCTACAGGACTATGCCAATAAATATCCCGTTTTCGATAACATAAGTATAGACCAACTAGTGGTCAAGATTCAAACAGATATTTATAAGACTACTTTTAATTCCCAAAAGATAAGAAAGAAAACACATCGCAGAAATGCTGTCTGGTGGACCCCGCAACTGAGATCTGAAAGATCTAAGACTAGAGCCTTGAGAAGGCTTTTTAAGAAAGAGAGAGATGCTGAATTGAGGAAAATTAAAGAACAGCAATTTAAAAAACAACAGGCTTGTTATAAAAAACAAATTTTGGATTGTAAACGAAGATGTTTTAAGGACTACGTTGGAAAAATTACAACAAGTAACATATTTGGCAAAAACTTTAATTTATTAACTAATAAAATTAAATCGTGTATTGCGTATATTCCAATTCTTAAAGAAAATAATACTTTTACATCTTCCACTGATGACACAATTCTAACAATCTTGGAATATCATTTTCCTTCAGCCTCATATGGAGGAAGTGTTTTACCTGTTTTTCGGGATAGTTTTGACTATATTCCTATGTGCAGCAATGAAATAGAAATGGCGTTGGGAAGTATTAAACCTAATAAATCTCCAGGGATAGATAATATCCCTGGTGAAATTATAAAAGAGATCTTTTTCGCTAATAAAAGTTGGTTTATTTCATTTTTCAACTTTTTGTTAAGCAAGAGCGTATTCCCTGTTCCCTGGAAAAACGCCAAGGTTATATTGATCCCAAAGCCAGGGAAAAATCTCTCTGAACCTTCCCACTATAGGCCAATTTGTTTACTGTCAACATGGGGGAAACTCCTTGACAGAATTATAGTAAATAGAATTACCTATCATCTTGAAATAAAAAATTTTTTCAGTTCAAGACAATTTGGGTTTAGAAAAAACAAATCAACTATCACTGCTACCCATAATATCATAAATTATATAAATGAAGCGAATGCGCAGAATTTTCTTACTTGCCTGATATCTATAGATATCAAAAATGCGTTCAATTCAATAAATTGGAACATCTTAAAGGAGAAAATTAATCATCTCCCTCTGCCTTCCTACCTGATTGGAATTCTGTTCGATTTTTTATCTGACAGATCCATTAATAGTAATAATAACAATTTCTCTTATAATATGGGTGTTCCTCAGGGTTCCTGTTTGGGGCCAACCCTTTGGAACATCTTCATAAATAATCTTCTGGAAATAGACTTCGGTGAAAATGTTACTATACAGGCTTTCGCTGATGACTTAGTTATTTTGATGAAGGAGCGAGCAACGTATTTATTTAAGGACAGTAGTGTTCGTCCTTTGAATTTATTAAATGCATGGATTAATAATAATAATCTTCATATCAATTTTAATAAAAGCAGTTATATTATTATTTCCAATAAAAAGTTTTCTCATATTCCTTCGTTAAAAATTGACAATTACAAGCTTTCGTATGCAACTGAGTTGAAATATCTCGGTATAATTATTGACAGTAAATTAACTTGGACTCCGCATCTAAACTATGTAAAAGATAAAATTAATAAAGTTCAAAATAAATTGAATAGGTTTTGCAGATCTACCTGGGGTTTAAACCCCAATGTTAAGAAGGAAATTTACGATAAAATCCTTGAAAAAATTATTACTTATGGATTTGAAGTGTGGTTCAAGGGAACAGTTAAACAAAATATTAAAATTAATCAAATACAGCGAACTGCCCTAATAAACGTTACAAAGGTATATAAAACAGTTTCGACTGATGCTATCAATATACTTGCTGGTATCCCGCCACTTAGTATTAAGCTTGAAAATCTTCACAGTTTATATAGGTTAAAAACCTTTAACTTGGACTTAAGTATTGGTGACAAAACCTTATCAATTGAGGATCTAGAGGACTTTCATTCCATACGACCCCCTTGGAGGGCCAGTCAAATTACTTTTAACGATTTTTCAAATGACTACCAGAATTCAATCTTTACAGATGGATCAAAAAAAGACAATAGAGTTGGTTTTGCTTTTGTTCATTTTTTATATGGACTAGAGCATTATAAAGAAATGACTAGAATAAGCGATCACGCTTCTATCTTTTCTGCTGAAAGAATGGCAATCGAAAATGCAGTAAGATATATAAAAACTAATAACCTAAAAAATGTCACAATAGTATCGGATTCTAGATCCGTTCTTGAAGCTCTTAACAATGTAAATAATAGTGACGAATATATCTGTGAACTAAAAGAAAAGTTGAATTATTTAAAAAATAGTAATATCAAAATCGAATGGATCAAAGCCCATGAAGGGTTTAAGGGGAATGAACAAGCAGATAAATATGCTAAAGAAGCGACTTTAAAGAATAATATTGATGTACATCTTAAATTTAATATATCTGAGGTAAAGAAATTTCTATACAAAAACATAGACAGGGCATGGCAGAAACATTGGACTAATTCCTCAAAAGCTCGGGCTCTTTATGAAATTTTTCCTACAGTGAATAGAAATAGAATATGTGGAGATTTCTTCATAAACCAAATTCTAACTTCACATGGTGTGTTCGCATTATATCAATCTAGATTTTTCTCCAAGTCCTCCATTTGTCAATGCGGCGAAGCAGAGGAGTCAAGACAGCATTTAATTTATAGCTGTAAAATTTTCAATAAGGAGCGCGAAAACTTTCCCTCTGATTTTCCTCAACTTTCTATAAGGCGACTTTTGAGCTTCACAAATGTTAGAAAAATATTACAGAATATCTTACAGAAGAGACTTAAACAGAACTTAGAAAATATATAAAAAAAAAAAAAAAAAAAAAAAAAAGTGTATATATATATATTTACATATAATGTTATAAACTTTGTAACAATTATATATGGTTATTTATGTTATCTTCTTTTATACAAGTGTTTAAGACTTTTTGAGTTTTAATTTAGTAGAGTGGATCTCTATCTTGTATTTTGAGTACATTAAGTGAATTCTTATTTTATATTTTGTGTAATTTTCACAATTATTTTTTGGTTTTTGCGGAGAAAGTTTCTCTGCTTAGTTTTGTATTTATATCTTGTGTTCTTGTTAAAAAAAAAAAAAAAAAAAAAAAAAAAAAAAAAAAAAAAAAAAAAAAAAAAAAAAAAAAAAAAAAAAGAAAAGTTTAGTCACCAGTCGACGAACTTCCAGTCAGACCAGAATCTCTTAGTTTTTTTACGGAAAGTCTCCATACATTTGTTTTTCTCTTTAGGTTTTTTTTTGCCAAATTATTAAAATTTTTTTTGCTCAAAATTTTATTTTTAGGGACGTACAGTTCGGGATTACTGTCGTAACCCCGGTCTGAAGTTCCGTATGCCTAAGGGCAGATCGGATATAAAGTATTGCCTCATAGATGATAGCAAGGCTACGGCTCCCCCATAATGATAACAAGGCTATGCTTTTGTAAAAAAATCCATATAAGCCCCCCCGTGGCTACATTTTGGCTTTTCAACTGTACGTAATAACACTTCTACAATCAAAAAGATGTGGTATCATCAAATTAGTTTTATATAAATTTCTAACATAACATTAATTTAATCCTGTATTATTATATTAAAATTGTTATTTCATTTAAGGATAAGGCACGCATTTAAGGATAGATTACACAGTTGGGTACGACCTGATGGCCAATTGACTTGGATACCACAGGCTTTAGGATCGAATCCTGGTGGGGGCATGGGTGTTTGTAAGTGGTTCGGAATTCACATTAAACTGTGGATCCCACTCTAATTAGTCTAAAGTATGTAAAAAATGACCGTAGAGAGACAAATCAAATGAAACCACATACAGCTGGTTGCCAGATGATGAATGTGTGCCATAATTGGGTTCCTGATTACACCCATAATTTCGAATAGACTAATCCAGGGATAATACGTATTTAGCAGATGTCTTCAAACCTCCTTTCCAGATTCAATAATTGAACTTTTCAATTTATTGATTTAACATGTTCCTCTCTAGATAAAACATTTCAATTTGATTTTAATTAAGAAGATAAAATAGCTAAAAATTATTCCACATCGGGATATTTTAATTAATTAATTATCTATGAAACTTAAGTATTTTATATTATAATTATTTAGATAAAATGCAATCATATGATTGTAACTGAAACACAGTGATCAAGTATAAGAGTTTTCTGTACTTCAATTCGTAATTTTTTTCTTATGTAATTCGTATAAGAAAATTGAATTCTATTTGAAATGTTAATTAAAATAATAAATAAACATCTAGTCTTAATTAATATATAATAATAAAACGAATAAATAAATAAATCTGAAATGCATTTCTAAAATAAATTAGTAAATCATTATATAAAAAAAGAAAAACAAAAACAAACGATTTTTTTTAATAGTAAAACGATTTCTTTTTAATAGTAATTAGGGTTTATTACACCCGAACCGCCCTAAGGCACACGGGACAACTTCTTTTTAATAGTAAAACGATTTCATATAAATGATAATTCAAACGAAAGAAAAATTAATTAAAGTTCTAATTATTAGGCTTATTTATAAAAGTTTCATAATCAAAATGAACCTAATTTATGAAACGAAGAAGCCTTTCATTACAAACGATTTTTTTTGTCTAGAGAACGACATGCAAGATATTAAAAGTAATTCGAAAATGCCTGAATTCAATTACGAGATGAAAAATACCTGTTCATTAAAATACTTATTTTCTCCTTTATCATAACTGCAAAACGATGGTAATTATTTTCTTGGGAAAAAAATTATTAGTTAGCATTCAACTGCAATTTCGAAATAATTACTTTTCGATTTTCAAAGACCTTATTATTTGGAATGAAATCCTCCCCCCTTTCTTGTATTCATTTCCTAATTTAGAAACAATCAAAAGATTTAATAAAAAAAAGCAGGTCTAGCTGAAATATTTTTTTTCTTTCTAAATGCATTAGAGCGATCAAAGAACTAAAAAAGCGATTTTAGGAGCAGACGATTTTTCACTTCGTTGCATTTTCATTGTAAACATCGACGATTTAATTGAATAGAAATGAGCCAAGGCAGGTTGCTATCGGTACATTTCGAACGTTTCTTACATTTACAATTCGTTTGAATAGAATATGGTAAAACAACATTACAGATGATTCGATATTAAATATGTTAAACATTTTCGAAAGATTTAATACGCAGTAATTGTGTTAATGTATTTTTAAAATGTCTAATTAAATAAAATTTAATATTTTAATCTGGAATAGTTTTTCGTTCTTAAATATTAAACTTTTCAGCTTATTGATTTGCCGTGTTCATCCCCAGGGAAGTTGAAAGACACTTGAGTTTGATTTTAATGTCGAAATTCGAAATAAACTCTTCCAATTTAGAAAAATAAAGCGCTAAAAATTGTTCCACTCTTTATATTTAAATTAATTAATAATTAATTAATTGTCTAAGTGTTTATATTTTAATTATTAAGATAAAATGTGATCATGTGATCACAAGTGAAACATAGTGATGAAGTAGAAAAGTTTTCCGTACCTCAATTTGTCATTTTTTTAAATAAGAAAATTGAATTCTACATCAAACATTAATTACTTAATTAATTAATTTGTAGTATTAATTAATATATAACAGCAATAATAAATAAATAAATCTGAAATGTATTTTTGAAATAAATTAGTAAATCATTATAAAAAAGAAAAAAAGGAAAAAAACAAGATTTTTTTTTTTTGTAATAATGAAATGATTTCATATAAATAATATTGAATTCAAACGAGAAAAAATATTAATTGAAGTTCTAATTATTAGAAGTATTTCTAAAAGTTTCATAATCAAAATGAACCTAATTCATGAAACGAAGAAGCCTTTCATTACAAATGATTTTTTTTTCTACACACGACATACAAGATATTAAAAGTAATTCGAAAATGTCTGAATTCAATTACGAGATGAAAATACCTGTTCATTAAAATGCTTATTTTCCCTTTATCATAACTGCAAAACGCTGGTAATTATTTTCTTGAAAAAAAAATTATTAGTTAGCATTCAATTGCAATTTCGAAATAATTACTTTTCGATTTTCAAAGATCTTATTACTTGGAACAAAATCCCCCTCCTGTATTCATTTCGTAATTTAGAAACAATCAAAAGATTTAATAAAGAAGCAGGTCCAGCTGAAATATTTTTTTTTCTTTCTAAATGCATTAGAGCGATCAAAAAACTAAAAGAACGATTTTAGGAGCAGACGATTTTTCACTTCGTTGCATTTTCATTGTAAACATCGACGATTTAATAGAACAGAAATGGGCCAAGGAAGGTTGCTATTGGTATATTTCAAACGTTTGTTACATTTATTTTGTTCATTTGAATATAACATAGTAAAATAACATTACAGATAATTCGATATTAAATATTTTCTAAAGATTTAGTGAATGTACGTATAAATGTAATAAATATACGTAGTGTTTTACGTAGAAATTGGGTTAATATATTTAAAAAATGCCTAATTAAATTTTTTTCCCACTGCAACTGGAACACACTTAGACAGTTATCTTGGATGCCTTAAGGCAAGTGCTGCATCGACGTTACTCACATAACACTACTAAGGAGGTACCTGTAGCTTGACGATAAGCAACGGACGTGAAGTAACAATACCCCGCAACACTCTACGATCATGTTAGACCGGGACCTACGGTTTAAAATGGATTCGGAACCACTACAAACATCCATCCACAACCTGAAACATATGGAGCCGAACACCAGAGAGCCAGCCACTCGGCCATTCAGGCCCTATGTCTACTTAAAGGAAGTTTAATATTTTAACCTGGAATAGTTTTTCATTCTTAAATATTAAACTTTTCAGCTTATTGATTTGCCGTGTTCATTCCCAGTGAAGATGAAAGACATTTCAGTTTGACTTTAATGCCGAATTTCGAAATAAATTTTCCCAATTCAGAAAACCAAAGAGCTAAAATTTATTCCACTCTGGATATTTTAATTAATTAATAATTAATAATTAATTAATTGTCTACGTATTAATATTTTAATTATTTAGATAAAAATGAGAACAAATGATTACAACTGATGCATAGTCATCAAATAGAAGATTTTTCTGTACTTCAATTTGTAATTTTTTTCATATCAGAAAATTGAATTCTATTTCAAACATTAATTAACTTAATAAATAAACATCTAGTCTTCATTAATATATAATAATAATGCGAATAAACAAATAAATCTGAAATGTATTTCTAAAATAAATTAGTAAATCAGTATATAAAAGAAAAAGAAAAATAAGAGATTTTTTTGTAACAGTAAAATGATTTCATATAAACGATAATGAATTCAAACGAAAAAAAAATTAATTGAAGTTCTAATTATTGAAATCTTACGAAAAGTTTCATAATCAAAATGAACCTAATTTATGAAAAGAGAAGCCTTTCATTACAAACGATTTTTTTCCTGCAGACGACATTCAAGATATTAAAAGTAATTCGAAAATGACTGAATTCAATTACGAGATGAAAATACCTGTTCATTAAAATACTTATTTTCCCCTTTATCATAACTGCAAAACGCTGGTAATTATTTTCTTGAGAAAAAAACTATTAGTTAGCATTCAATTGCAATTTCGAAATAATTACTTTTCGATTTTCAAAGATGTTATTATTTGGAACGAAAATTCTCTCCCCCCTTGTATGCATTTAGTAATTTAGAAACAATCAAAAGATTTAATAAAAAAAGCACGTCCAGCTGAAATATTTTTTCTTTCTAAATAAATTAGAACTATCAAAGAACGATTTTAGGAGCAGACGATTTTTCACTTCGTTGGATTTTCATTGTAAACATTTACAATTTAATTGAATAGAAAATGAGCCAAGAAAGGTTGCTATCGGTATATTTCGAACATTTTTTACATTTATTTTATTCTTTTTGAATATAACAGGGTGAAATAATAGTACAGATGATTCGATATTAAATATTTTAAACATTTTTCTAAAGATTCAATATGTAGTAATTATGTTTATATGGTTTTAAAATATCTAATTAAATAAAGTTTTATATTTTAACCTGGAATAGTTTATCCTTCTTGATTGCGTTTAATGAAATGAATCAAGTGAATATTTAAATTTTTTTTTCTTAAATATTCAACAATTGTGCAAGATTAATATTACAACAATTGTAAAGTTCATATAACTTCTTGTTCTATAAATTAACTGCTTAAGAAGAGGGTTGTAGTCTATAAATTTGTAAAGAGACAGAAGCAAAACAAATTTTATGGTTTGATTTGGTTTGTCGAATGGTCATTTATTAAACAAAAGGCTAAAGACCGGGACCTACAGTTTAAAAAGATTTGAACCACTAACAAAAATTTGCCACTGGCAGTAATTAATAAAAATTGCATGAGGTCTCATTTTATGATACTTGATATCTGCTAAATTTCAGTGAAAAGAATCTCATTAACAAAAAACTAATTATATACGTATAGCTATTCCCAATACTGCATGTATGCTGTCAAATTTGAGTTATGGGTTGTTATTATGTACTTGTCAAATAACATGCATTACTCTCTCCTAGGCATTGCTGATTCCAAAACTCTTCAATCGTGAGAAAAAGAAAGGCTACAGTATTCATCCTCAGTGAAGATAAAAGACTTTTCGGTATTTTATTTTAATGTCGAAATTGGAAATAAGTTCTCCCAATTCAGAAGACCAAAGAGATAAAAATTATTCCATGTCAGGATATTTTAATTAATTAATTAATTATCTATGTAATTTAAGTAATTATATTATAATTATTTAGATAAAATCTCATCATAAGATCACAACTGACAAACAGTGATCAAGGAGGACATATTTTCTGTACTTCAGTTTGTAATTTATTTCGTATAGCATTCGTATAAGAAAATTAAATTCTACTTCAAACATTAATTAACTTAATAAATAAATATATAGTCTTAATCAATATATAATAATAATGCGAATAAATAAATCAATAAAGCTGAAATGTATTTCTGAAATAAATTAGAAAGTCATTATATAAAAAGAAAAAGAAAAACAAGAATTTTTTTTTTTGTAATAGTCAAATGATTTCATATAAATGATAATGAATTAAAAAAAAATAATTAAAGTTCTAATTATTAGAAGTATTTCTAAAAGTTTCATAATAAAAATGAACCTAATGTATGAAACGAAGAAGCCTTTCATTACAAACGATTTTTTTTTCTACAGACGACATACAAGATATTAAAAGTAATTCGAAAATGTCTGAATTCAATTACGAGATGAAAATACCTGTTCATTAAAATACTTATTTTCCCCTTTATCATAACTGCAAAACGATGGTAATTATTTTCTCAAAAAAAAAATTATTAGTTAGCATTCAATTGCAATTTCGAAATAATTACTTTCGATTTTTAAAGGTCTTATTATTTGGAATGAAAATCTCTCACCCCCCCTCTTGTATTCATTTCCTAATTTAGAAACAATCAAAAGATTTAATAAAAAAGCACGCCCAGCTGAAATATATTTTTTTCCTTCTAAATAAATTAGAACGATCAAAGAACTAAAAGAACGATTTTAGGAGCAGACGATTTTTCACTTCGTTGCATTTTCATTGTAAACATCGACGATTTAATTGAATAGAAATGAGCCAAGGAAGGTTGCTATCGGTATATTTCAAACGTTTCTTACATTTATTTTGTTCGTTTGAATAGAACATATTAAAATAACTTTACAGATGATTCGATATTAAAGATTTTAAACATTTTCTAAAGATTCAATATGTAGTAATTGTGTTGATTTATTTTTAAAATGTCTAATTTAATTCAGTTTAATATCTTAAACCTTAAATAATTTTTCTTTCTTGATTACTATTTAATGAAATTGCTAAGTGAATATTTAAATTGTATTTTTTAAAAAAATATTCAACAATTGTATTGCAAGATCATATATTAAATTTTATATAAGTTTTTTCATTTCGTTGCATTTTAATCGTAAACATCTATGATTTAATTGAATAGAATTAAATGAAAGAAAGGTTGCTATCAGTATAATTTATATGCTTCCTACATTAATTTCATTTGTTTGAATAGAACATAATCATTTCATTCGTTTGATTAGAACATAGTAAAGTAACACTACAGATGATTTGATTTTAAATATTTTGAACATTTTCTAAAGATTTAATATGTAGTAATTGTGTTAATATATTTTTAAAATGTCTATAATTAGATAAAGTTTAATATTTTAACCTGAAATACTTTATTCCGTGCTATTTAATGAAATTGCTAAGTGAATATATGAATTATATAGCGATAGTAAAAGTGCCTATTGTTAAAGGGCTATCTTGAAAAACATAGGCTATGCTTACATAGGCATTTTTGTATCTTTCATTTATTTTTAATTAAAAGATATTTAAATATGTTAATTTAGAATATCTTTTTTCTTGGAATAATCTGGTCAAAAAATCTTGACGAAAAGGATTGATTTCTAAATTGGTATTCTAATGTCAATTTATTTTATAAAGAAATATTTTTAAGTATTTATAACGTCAATCAAGATTAATGATGTAATAATAACTATTTTTATATCATATGCCTTGTTTTATAAAGAAAAATATCGAAGAACTTATACAAAGAACATCAATTCGAGATTTAAGGATGATAAATAAAAAAATATATTAATGTCTTAAATTTAATATAAGAAAATATTTTAAAAAATAATAAAAATAAAAGTTTTTAAAGAAAAATATTTAAATTTTTACAAAGTATCAAAAATTCGAGATTAATGATAATGAATAAAAATTTTATATAAAATGTCATGTTTTATAAAAAAAAACAAAATTGTATTTATACAAATAACACCAATTCGAGATTGATTATGAATAAAGATTTTTATTCAATGTCTGTTTTATAAATCAAAAATTTCAAGTATTTATACAAAGAACATCAAATCTTTGAAAGATTAATGACAATGATTAAAGATTCTTATGTCAATATATGTTTTATAAAGAAAATATTTAGATTTTATACAAAGAACATCAATTCGAGATTAATGATAATGAATAACGATTGTTATATAAATATCTGTTTTATAAAGAAAAATTTGTAAGTATTTATACAAAGAACATCAATTCGAGATTAATGATTTTGAATAATGATTTTTATATTAATGTCTTGTTTTATAAAGAAAAATATTTAGGAATTTATATAAAGAGAATCAAACGGTTTCTGAGGCAGGAATAATGATTTTTATATCAATGTCATGTTTTATAAAGAAAGATTTGGAAGTATTTATACAAAGAACATCAATTCGAGATTTAATATAATAAAAATAAAAATATAATAATATATTAGATATAATCTAATATACATAATATAAAAACTTTTAAGTATTTATACAAAGAACACCAATTTCAGATTAATGATTATGAATAAATATTTTTTTTATCGATATCTGTTTTATAAAGAAAAATATTTAGGAATTTATACAAATTAGTACAAAATTCAAAATTATGTTTAAAAAAATATATTATTCAAAATTTTGTATAACGAATTTATACAAAATTATAGATTAATGAAAATGAATAAAGATTTTTATATCAATGTCTGGTTTTACAAAGAAAAATATTTCATGCAACATGTCATGGTAAAAACCTTTTATATTTTCCATCTTAATCATTTTCAAATCAGGATCAAACAATAAAAAACGAATAAAAACATTTAAATAAAATGTTTCCTTTTTTCCCAATTATTTCTCGACGGAGACTTAAAGATTACAATTCAGAGCTACAAATGCCATTATTTATGCTCAAAATCAATCCATTTCACAAGTCATTTTCCATCACCGACCGAACGATAATTGGCAAGTGCCTTTGAAAGATGGAAGGGAACACGTCACTTCTGTAATGAATCCAGAGGTTTCCGACGAAAGACTATTCGTATTCCAGTGCTATTCCAAAGACACCAATGTGCAGTTCGAAACATTTAATTAGAGTACCCCCCTCCCCCGCCTTTCTAAGGGAATAAAAGCGCTGGGAGTCCGGCCTTCGAATATCCGGCCCCGAATCGTCAAACAGCGGAGACGCACTAGAGCCCTGTTTTAATTCTCATCGCTCTGCCGTCAGAATGCGTGTCTGGCTGGAAGGATTAATAGAATTAAACTCAAACGGTTTCTGATGCAAGCTAATAACGGGGTTTAGAGCAAACATGCCTTTTCGATAAATCTGCTGCTGAACCTTAATAGACGCCATTTATGACCACAAAAGTCCAATGAATACGACTATCTGACCATATGTGCGATATCTCACTCAAAATCCAGCTCCCTTCCAGTTACAAAAGGGAGCGTGATAAAAATATAATTTCTAGAGCGGCCTCATGTTAAAATATGCTGGGTTTTATAACTGGCTGAGAAACTTGGCTTAGTAACCGAATTGAAACTGTTGTGTTTTGGCGTGGGTAGTCGCAGTAAGTTTCTTGGAAGGTAAGTGTCTTCCATTCTACAAGGCGGCGGTATTAAAAGTGAGTTTGATAATAGTTATAGTATCTAGAGTAACCTATTATATAGAGTGCTGTGGTTGGTTAGAACCTTGGTAAGAAACTCGACCCGATTGAAAATTCTTGCGGATAGGTACGATAAATCTGTACGACGTTAAGTTCCTGCATTGGATTAAGGAAGATTGCGATTTTTATTCAGATAAGATATCTACACAAAAAATGAAAAGTAAGCTTCAGTGTTGACTTGACTTGACTTGACTGGGTGCATTGTGATGTATGCTCGCAGATGGTGCTTTATCTCAATTTATCCAAATGTTTTTTCTTAAATACAACATATAAAATAATTTTGCAGAAATGAAAATGAAATCTTTATAAATGAACTATTCTAAAACTCGAAATTTTAGAAATATTTCTCTATGACGGCTTAAAAAATTCCTTTTGAAAAACAAGAAACGTTGCTTGTACTTTCTAGCAACCAAAATATATCCATTCTATATCCAAAATCGTATTATTTATAGCTACATAAAAATTAACATCAAATAACCATTTCAAAATTATATTTTAATATTGAAATGCAATTTCATTTACCTCCTTTGTGTTTTGGAAGAAAGTTGTTTATTTTTCTGTATTATTATTATTATCATAACAAATTCAAATAACTTTCCATTTTCAAATAATGCTCACAAAATAAATATATTCTCACTGTAATTACATTTTTAAACAAGCTTTGTCAATGTGCGTCTCTAATATGTAATCAATGTGCCTTCAAGGCTTATTTAATACGCTACCCTCATACAAAACGAAAACAAAGAAGAAAAACTTCTCGTTCAATTAATTATGGGCCACCCTAAATATATTTCATTAAACGCACCTGCATTAAACCAATAAAAAGGTTTCACGAACCACTGGATACACCTTGGCTATTGTACTTATTCAAACATATCTATTTTTATTCCCACTTGCCTTCGGGACCTAATTATTCAAGGTTGAAAATTTAAGTGCGTTGTGTTTACTCATAACTGGCCCTTTAATATTTTCTGCTAAATTAATGAGACAGGTAAGATAATGGAGGTGTGCATAATTCAACCGTGTTTGAAAAGAAACTTCTTTTATTATCCCTTGAATCCTTACGTAAGAGGCCATTCAAGAAGACAAAGAAGTTCTATTGATGTTCCTAACTTCCCAATTTCGAATATCCGTTTTCTAACTTTTCATTCCGATGCAATAAGTTGCTGATTTTCTTCAAGTGTGTGCTCGCTACTTACATTTTATTTCTTTTTTCAACGTGTTGCATTGAGGAGATTAAAAGTATGTGTTTTCGTTGTTTTGGAGATTTTATATGCATGTGTCGAAGATCCGTTAAGTATTGTTTTGGCATAACTGTGCATTATAGCTACTACATTATTTGCTATTGAAGCAGATAATTTATTAGTGATCAAGATCTTAGCTTGGGATATATTATATATAAATCTGAATATACGTTTGCCTTTTATAATTAATAAACTTCTTTTTCCTTTATGGGAATCTGGTCGTTAGTACCACGAGCTTCGGGTTCGAATCCTGGCGGAAGCATGAATATTTGCAAGTTGTTCGGAATCCACGTCATACTGTTGGAGTCAGTCAAATTTGTACAAAGTGTGCAAAAATAACCGTAGAGCGAGAAAGGAAACCTTTATGGTGCCTGATGGCCGAGTAACGAGCCCTCAATGCCACACGTTTCGGGTTCGAATCTCGGTGGTGCCATGTAGGTCCCGGTCTTATATGACTGCAGAGTGTTGGGCATAAGGCTGACACCCTACCCCGTAAAATGAAAATATCTCTCGTCTCGAAATCTGACAGTAGAAGACCTTGTCGCAACATAAATCGGTTGCACCAATAATGATGGTGATGAGGATGATGATAATGTTTTTATGATGAGGTTTCCGATATTTTGATTAAAAATCATCTTCTAGTACTTTATGATATATGTGAAAATAATTATAATATATAAAATTATTATATCCAAAATCGTATTATTTATAGCTGCATCAAAATTAACACAAAATAATTCCTAAAATATATCTAAAGATTGAAATGTAGTTTCACCTTACATAATTTTGCGTTTTGAAAGAAAGTTCTTTATTTTTCTGTATTATTACTCTATTATTATAAAAAAATAAAATAACTTTCCATTTTGAAATAAATGTCATAAAATAAATATATTCTCACTTTAATTACGTTTTTAAACAACGCTTTGTCAATCAGTGTGTCTAATATGCAATCAATGTGCCTTCGAGGCTTATTTAATACGCTATACCACCACACAAAACTAAAACATAGAAGAAAAACTTCTCGTTCAATTAATTATGTGCCGCCCTAAATATACTTCATTAAACACACCTGCATTGAACCAATAAAAAGGTCTCATAAACCATTGGATACGCCGTGGCTATTGTACTTATTCAAACATATCTGTTTTTATTCCCACTTGCCTTCGGGACCTAATTATTCAAGATGGAAAACTTAAGTGCATTGTGTTTAATCATAACTGGCGTTTTAATATTTTCTCCTAAATTAATGAGACAGGTAAGATAATGGAGGTGTGCATAACTCAACCGTGTTTGAAAAGAAACTTCTTTTATTATTCCTCGAATCCTTACATAAGAG
This sequence comes from Caerostris darwini, assembly GCA_021605075.1. Classification (NCBI taxonomy): domain Eukaryota; kingdom Metazoa; phylum Arthropoda; class Arachnida; order Araneae; family Araneidae; genus Caerostris; species Caerostris darwini. The sequence continues at coordinate 19,504 of BPLQ01009936.1, forward strand.
GCCATTCAAGAAGACAATGAAGTTCTATTAATGTTTCTAACTTCCCAATTTCGAATATCTGCTTTCTAGCTTTCCGTTCCGATGGAATAAGTTGCTGATTTTCTTCAAGTGTGTGCTTGCTACTTGCCTTGAATTAACGTTTTGATTCTTTGTTCAACGTGTTACATTGAGTTGGTGATTAAAAGTTTGTATTTTTGTTGTAATGGAGATTTTCTACGCATGTGTTGATGATCCGTTAAGTGTGAATTCTGAAGTGCGCTATTGAAGCAGATAAATTATTAGTAATCCAGACATTAGCTTGGAAAATCTTACGTATAAATGTGAATATACGTTTGTCTTTTATAATTAACAAACTTCTTTGCCCTTTATAATGCTCTGACCATTGCTACCACAGGCTTCATGTTCGAATCCCGGCGATGGCATGGATGTTTGTAAGTTGTTCGGAATCCACATTAAACTGTTGGAGTCGGTCTAATTAGTACAAAGTGGGCATAAATGACCGTAGAGTGACAAAGCAAACCTTTATGGTGCCTGATGGCCGAGTAATGAGCTCTCAATGCCACACGTTTCGGGTTCGAGTCCCGGCGGTGCCATGGATGTAGGTCCCGGTATTATAGGACTGTAGAGCGTTGGGAATAAGGGTGACACCCTACCCCGTAAAATGAAAATATCTCTCGTCTCGAAATCTGACAGTAGAAGACCTTGTCGAAAACATAGAGAGGTTGCGCCAATAATGATGGTGAAGTTTTTTTGATGAAGTTTCTGATATTTTGATTAAAAATCATCATCTGTACTTTATGATATATATAAAAATAATTATAATATATAAAATTATTATATCCAAAATTGTATTATTTATAGCTGCATCAAAATTAGCACGAAATATTTTCTAAAATATATCTAAAAGTTGAAATGTAGTTTCACTTACATCATTTTGCGTTTTGAAAGAAAGTTTTTTTATTTTTCTTAATTATTATAAAAAGAATTGAAGTAGCTTTCCATTTTTAAATAATGCTCATAAAACAAATATATTCTGACTCTAATTACATTTTTAAACAATGCTTTGTCAATGTGCTTCTCTAATATGCAATCAATGTGCCTTCAAGGCTTATTTAATACGCTACCATCACACAAAACGAAAACATAGAAGAAAAACTTGTCGTTCAATTAATTACGGACTGGCCATAAACATACTTCATTAAACACACCTGCATTAAGCCAATAAAAAGATTTCATAAACCACTGGATACGCCTTGGCTATTGTACTTATTCAAACATATCTATTTTTATTCCCACTTGCCTTCGGGACCTAATTATTCAAGGTTGTAAACTTAAGTGCGTTGTGTTTAATCATAACTGGCGCTTTAGTATTTTCTGCTAAATTAATGAGACAGGTAAGATAATGGAGGTGTGCATAATTCAGCCGTGTTTGAAAAGAAACTTCTTTTATTATCCACGAATCCTTACACAAGAGGCCATTCAAGAAGATAATGAAATTATATTAATGTTCCTAACTTCCCAATTTGGAATATCTGCTTTCTAACTTTTCGTTCCGATGGAATAAAGTTACTGATTTTCTTCAAGTGTGTGCTTGCTGCTTGCCTTCAATTAACATTTTGATTCTTTGTTCAACGTGTTGCATGGAGGTGTTAAATGTGTGTGTCTCGTTAAAAAGTGTGTGTTTTCGTTGTGATGGAGATTTTCGACGTATGTGTTAATGATCCGTTAAGTGTTGTTTCGAAGTGCGTTATTGAAGCAGATAATTTATTAATAATCAAGACATTAGCTTAGCAAATCTTTCATATAAATTTGAAAATATGTTTTTTAATTAATAAATTTGTTTGCCCTGTATACAAATGTAGAATTATTTTTACTTGGAATTTTCAAATTTTACATGAACAAAATGGCCTAAATATGAACTTAGGCGACTGTAAGATGTGGAGATTTCCCTTTTTATCCATTATTTCTTTCCATTTAATAACGGAGTTTGAATGTGAGCCAGTTTTATACTTACTAATACCTTGAAATTATTGGAAATTTCAATTTTATTCTGCGACCAGAATAAAATTTTTTTTGTTATGCTGATGACTTTCTACGTATGTGTTTATATGCATCGTCTGTTAACTGCTGCCTCAGAAGTGTATTATTGAAATAGATATCTTATTAGTAATATAGGTATTAGTTTATGAAATCTTATATGAATGTACGTACATATCCATGTGACCTACGTAAGAACGTAGGTTATTTTGAAATTCGAAGATTTTCCCTGTTAGTTCCTTAATTCCTTCAATTTAATGAGAGGGTTTGGGGCCTGAATGGCTGAGTGTCTAGCGCTCGGTGCCCCAGGTTTCGTGTTGGAGTCCTGGCGGTGCCATGGATGTTTGTAGTGGTTCGGAATCCACTTTAAGCCGTAGGTCTCGGTCTGCTATGACTGTAAGAGCGTCACGGAGCAGAAGTGAGACTTCTACTTAAGGGTACTCCATCAGAACAGCAGCTGCACCCCTCCTTCCATGAGGAATACGACAACAACAACAATGAGAGGGTTTGGATGCGCTTTTGCGCATACGCACAAATCAGTAAGCATACCCTGAGTTTAATGGTATTTTCAATTTCTTTTACAATCAGTATAAAGGGCATGTGTTTTTATTATGTTGTTGAGTTTCTACGGTTGTGATATGCGTTGCTCATTAATTGTTGTTTCGAACTAATAAATTATCTACATTGAAAGAGAGTAATTGAAGTTATTTAAGTAGATAATTTATTAGTAATCAAGATATCACCTATTATATAAATATACATACATAGGCTACGGTCAACGTAATATCGTTACAGTTGTTTGTTTTGCAACTAAATTCAGCCTGAATCAATATTGCATTACTTTTCAAATAAAAAATAGTTTTTAAAACAATAACATCTGTATTTTGGGTTATATAAATAAACAGTTTTGTGCTGTTTCAAATTTTAAAAGAAATTAAACAAGTAATATAAAATTTTTTTTTTTAAATCAATTCCTACTTTTTTCCCACTATATTGCAGGAAAGTCCTTTACAAATAAAGTTGAAATTTGGCTTTTACATATGGCGCCATCTATTATTAGATACATGCGACTTAAATCTAAAAAAAAAAAAAAAAAAACTAAAATTAATTAATTAAATTTATTACTGAATTAGTATTTGAAAAAACTGTATTAACTTCAAGTGTCATTCACTACAAGTTAAAAATAAAAATGTATTTGAACTTGAGTGGATGAATAAAAAGTATTTTATGAACGATTGAAAATTTCATATATATATATAGGGAGAGTGTGAGCTAATAGAAGGAATTGAAAAAGAATTTATTAAAATATACTTCTCTTAAAATGTACTTTTTTAATGTTCTTTAAAAAAACGACGCCATTACGTACTATTATTAATAAACAATGAGTTATAACTTTAATTAGGCTAATAGACCTTTGTAAATAAATCAAGAATTTATCCTTAATAAATTACACTTTGAATTAAACCTCAGTAAATTAAACTTTAAATAAATAAATTAAAGCTTAATAAACAAAATTTTTAATAAATAACTTAATTAAACCTTAAACCCTAATAAACTGATTAATAATCACCTAATGTAAACCAAGCAGCTAATCCTTAGTAGTAATTAAAACTTAGTAAATTAATATTAATTTATGCGATGCTGTATTTTCATAAACAGTAAAATAATACCAAACGAAAATATTTTTATTAGAAACAGAAAATAAATGTCTCAAATTTATAAGAGGTAAAAAAATGTAATTATATTTTTTTAAATCGATTTTTATTAATATTTTTGTTACAATCATATATTTAGGTAAAGAAGTTTATAGTAAAAATGTTTGTTTTATAATTAATGCAACTGGAAAAAACAGCATTTTGTTTTAATTAGTGAAAACAAAAACAATCTTATTTAAGCAAGATGTTTTCATTATTTTTTTTTCTTATGAAAACAACAGAATTACTGTAATTACAGACGAAATTTTTTTGTTGTTATTCATGGAAGCCTAAATCCATTTATTTTACTGTTTGCACAGCTGAAACTTTGCCTGTGTGTGTATAAAAAATTCTCTTTTAAGTAAAAAGTTTGGTCATTATTTTTATGAAAGCAAAAAAAAAAAGGGTCTTGTAACTAACGAGACTATATCAAGCAACCGAAAATGTATTAAGCAACAAAACTTAAGTTCATAAAAATACTTTTTTTTTCTGGAATATAAATTCAGTTGAATTTTTTTTAATAAAATTATAAAAGAAAATCAACTTTTTATAAAAGAAATCTTAATAAATAAAATTAGTTATAGATTTGAAATTTTTCGTTCATAAAAAAATCATAATGCTTCGTCGGTTTCATTATTTCTTTTATGTCAAGATATGCTTTTCAGAAATGTTGTACATCAAGAGTGAATTTTGTCAATTCTTTCTACTAAATGTTAAATAATTAAAAATAGTCTAATAGTCAAGTTAATCTATAAAAGTAGTTTAGTTAATTTATTCTATAAAACAAGTAATATAAAAAAAAAAAAATTTAAAGTCAATTCCTACTTTTTTTCCCACTATATTAAGAAAGTCCTTTATAAATAATTTTCATTCATTTTTTTAAGTTTATCTGGTGCCTTCTATTGGTAGATACATGAAACTTAAATCTAAAAAAACTAAAATTAATGAATTAAATTTAATGAATGAATTAATATTTGAAAAAACTGTATTAACATCCAGTGTCATCCACTACAAGTTCAAAAAAATGCATTTGAACTTGAGTGGGTGAATAAAAAGTATTTTATGAACGATTGAAAATTTAAGCAAGATATATATAGGGAGAGTGTGCGCTAACAGAAGGAATTGAAAAATAGTTTAATTAAGTTATTCCATAAAATTAGTTTATAGAAAGACATGTTTTTCAGAAATGTTGTACAGCATGTCAAACTTTGACCTTCTAGAGCAATCTTTTTTTGTACATTGATAGATATCGTGTTGCCTTAATGTACACCATAAAATATTCTTTGAAAAATATGTGAAAATGATGCCTTCTGAGACATATTTTAAGAGCATTTACTGTATGGAAGAAAAAAAAAAAAAAAAACGCAAAATACTCTCACTTGAGTTTGTGTTCTACATTTTCTGTTCACTTTGGGCTAATTAGACTGTGACCTACAGTTTAAAATGGATTCCATACTACTAACAAACATCCAATCCATCGCCAGGATTCGAACCACCTTCGCTTAAAGCAATGATGTTCTAAATCAGATGGCTGCATATTCTGTCGACTACTTGATTCTGAACTCTACTTGATTCTGAAGGCAGTGACTGAAATTTATGCCACCAGTCCACACTGCTATTAAGCAACGAATATGATACTACTACTAGTACTAATACACCACACCAGATCCCATCCCATCCCTGTGCCTCGAGCTGAGTTGCCCCTTTACAGTATGGGAAGATGTGGGTGGGAACTCTGATTGGGATCTGTGACGCTACTGTTTAAAGTGGATTCCGAAGCACTGCAAACATCCATGGCACCTCCAGAATTCGAACCCAAAATCTGTGGTACCGAGCGCCAGAGCGCTAGTCACTCGGCCATTAGGCCCTCAGAGCCACTAACAATCATCCACACCACCGCCAGTATTTGAACCATTTCCACTTACCACTTTAAATGAGACGATTGCATATTCTGTCTAAATGGTCATTGAGTCTTCTTGATTCTGAAGGCAGTGACTGCAATTTATGCCCTCAGCGCACACTGTTATTAAGAAACGAATGTGATGCGATTTGGTTCGTGGCTCTGTGGTCATTTTTTGCACACTTTAGTTTAATTATACCAGGACGTACGGTTTAACGTGGATTCCGAACCACTAACAAACATCCATGCCATTGCCAGGATTCGAACCGCTCCCGCTTAAAACCCTAATGTTCTAAGTGAGATGGTTACATATTCTGCTTCAATGGCCATCGAGTCTACTGGATTCTGATAGCAAGGTCTGAAATTTATGCCACTAGCGCACACTGCTATTAAGCCACGAATGTGATACTACTACTACTACTAATACACCACACCACACCACACCATAGTGCCTAGAGCTGAGTTGCCCCTTCACAGTTTGGGAATGATTGTGATTGATTGACCTCTGTGACGCTCTATAGTTAAATAAGACCGAGACCTACAGCTTTAAGTGGATTCTGAACCACTAGAAATATCCATCCCACCGCATGGACTCGATCCTGAAATCTATAGCTTCACTTGATGAGCAGCAAAATTTAGATGAATGTCCATGAATCCGTACGAGTCATGATAAATGGTAAAAAATGCAGCTTCATTTTGGCCACAGCCATGAGGACTGTAACCCACCTGGTTATTCCCCCAGGCACTGGGTACCATTTTAGTCGCCTTTTACGATATGTATGAGCTGTAATGGGGCTATTCTAATTCAGACCTACGGCTTAAAGCGGATTCCGAACCACTACAAACATCCATGTCACGGCTTGGATTCGAATCCGAAACCTGTGAAACCGAAACCGAATCTAGCGCCAGAGCGGCGATCAGGCCCCTAAAGAATCTGATAGGAAAAAACTCATATTTATTTCAATTCCTTCTGTTAACTCACACTCTCCCTATATATATCTTGTTCAAATTTTCAATCGTTCATAAAATACTTTGTATTCATCCACTCAAGTTCAAGTGCATTTTTTTTTGAACTTGCAGTGGATGACACTGGATGTTAATACAGTTTCTTCATATATTAATTCATTAATTCAATTTAATTAATTAATTTTAGTTTTTTTTAGATTTATGTTGTATGTATCACCCAATAGATGGTGCCAAATAAACTTAAAAAAATGAATAAAAATTATTTATAAAGGGCTTTCTGCAATAGAGTGAAAAAAAGTAGGAATTGACTTAAAACTTTTT
>BPLQ01009938.1:0-15236 GCA_021605075.1 Caerostris darwini
GGTCTTTGTCTACCTATGTCTGAGGAAAGGAGAATCCTGGGGATTGAGTCCAGCCGGAATTGCGGCTCTGATATGGCTACGTGCCTCTTTGGCCTCTGCTTAAAAGGGAGGTACATCTAATTTACAGGTGTATCAATCGGCTGGTGGTTACCAGACTCTAGGGCTGGAGTAGATTAGGATTCAAGTGATGGACTGTTTCCCATTCACCTTGTTAAGGAATCAGGTCGCCCCAAGGAAGTTGCCCTAATCGTGTAGTTCTTAGATAGCACCAGTTCCGAAATCTACTCACCCTTGTTGACTCCATGGTGGGCAGAGTGGTTTGAGATCTGAATCTTATGTTCCATTTTTATATATTCTGTAAATTTTAAATCTTTGTGCCCTGGCGAGGGCCTAAACTCTCCAACACCAATGAAAATATTTGATACTGTTATGAATTACCTTCTTTTGATATTGTCTATTCCTGAGACCGTTATATTTAAATCCACTTTTGCTATTTAAAAGGGGAATTAAGAAGTAACTGGATACTCTTGAATCTTTTAAAAAAACTCCGCTCTGATGATATTGTTGAAACATCTGGTGCATTACAATCGAAATCTCTCTTACTGGTAAAAACCTTACTCTGCACCATTAAAGTGAGATTTTAAAATTGATAAAAATAAGTGACTCGATGGATAGGTTAAAAAATAATGCTAAGAGGGCAGTCCTAGCGCTCGTCTGCATTCATAAGGATAGGATTAAAGGACAGGATGAAATCTTTCTTACAGTCAGATAGGCAAGAATTATGAATGCCCCATATAGAGAGCGTACTTGCTACTGGAGAATACCGTGATAATTGTATTTAGAAAATTGATAGGGCGCTAATTATAGAGGGAAAGCGAATCACCTGGCTTAAGAATTAGAAAGAAAGAGACTTTGTACAAAGCAGTCGGAAAACAGGAGTATTTAAGAACTATTTTATAGATTTCAGTTAGAACATAGACACCCGCGTTTTTTTCTTTTTTGACTTAGAAATGGAAATCTAATATTGCTGGGATCTGGGGCTGCATTATATGTTTTTAGAAGGTAACTACAAACATTTCAGGTTCAAAATGGTCTATGGGGAATGGTTCGTTGTTAGAGTGAGAGGGATATTGATGCTTTTCAAACTTAGGGCGAGAAGGAGAACTGGAATAAATATTCTGGAAGTGGTCTTTGATAATATTATGTAAAATCTAGCTATAAATAGATAGGAGGAGGAGGGGGGAAGCAATAAAGAATAGATAGAATGGCTCTTCTCTCCTTTTTGTCCAAAACAAAATCTGAATTCTAAAGGCCGTGACGTGCTTGTAAGTAACATTCGAATTATATGCAGATGAATCAAAGCCAGTGACCCGCGATGAAGGCTGAGGAGATATCTTTCACCTCAGAGAAAAATATCTGATGTCTCACAGAAAAATATTTAAGGGTTCATATTAACATTAATAATAATATTTAATAGTAACCTTTCGTCGATTTTCTCTAAACTAAATGAAAATTGAGACTAATATTTCCGAGCAAAAATTTCAAATCTCTAAGGTCGTGTATAATAAAAGTCAAAATCTAACAGGTAAAATGAATAATCACGAAAGTTTGCAGGATTAAATGAGGCAGCGAGTCGTGGGGAAACTAAAAGCAGAACAATTTCAATTACAGATTGCTAGAGATTGAATTGCAATATCCAATTGCTCGTCTAACTTACGAAAACAATTTAGAGATATTGAATCAGCGGAGAGAAAGTCAGGTAAAAGTCGCCAAGAAAAAGCGACCCCAAATGATGATCGACATTTGCTCATTACAGTGAGGCGTGACAGAAGTGTAATAGTACCTAAGCTCTGTCGGCTACAGGAACCTGAATTTTAAAGTTTACTGTTTTCTGAAAGCTACATGAAAAAATAATTTTCAGAATGTCTGTTCTTTAATTGTGCTGTTCCTTTTTGTTTGGTGACTAAATAGTCCTGATACTAAAAAAAAAAAACGTTTCTCCTTGTGAAATGCTCATTAAGTGACTCAGTAATATTCACATATCTCCTTCTCATAAATTTCCAATTATAATTTCTTTTTTTTTAAATGTTCGTTGGAATATTGCTTCATCTTGCAATACTATGACAGCGGACGTTTTTCAATGTCGCTAATAATAGATTCTGCGACCATCAACATTTCAATAAGAAAAGGGAGATATGAAGGAAAATGCCTACTTCGAACGAAATTCACTCTTTGAAGGTAGGATGTAATCAATTAAATAAAGACCAGTGGACCTGAAGAAGACGTACGTTCTGTTCTACGGATGCAATTCTATTACAGAAAGCACGTTTTATTCCCTCAGTAGCGATACCGAATAATTTCGGTAACTCTTAAAATAGATCGGGTTGCATCTATTGATTTGCCCCAACGAAATAATCACCAGTGGGAGAAATTACGTAAAAATCAATAAGTTTCATTTTCGTGGCCAAAAGGTTTTTCAAAAATCACCCGAGCGTGAGAAATCTTACGCCCCCTCGCACAGAAGGCCCCGATTAATATTTTACAGAAAGCATCAACTTTAGACAAAAGATCAATGCAGGACCATTCTATGGATTGATTAGACCCGATTTATTCTTGGCATACGTGTATTGATCTCAAGAGAGTGTGATAGTCGTTCAACAGAACCAATCTTCAAATGTTCGAGAAAGAAACCACTAATGCTCTATTAATACTGTAAAGTAAAGACAAATCCTTGATGCCCTGTGTTCGTGTATTTAAGGGGTACATTTTATTCGGACTATTATTTTCTACTACACTACACCACACCACATCATTATGACTAGAGCTGATTTGCCCCTGCAATATTTAGGAATGATGTGGGCGAGAAGAGTCTGATTGAGCTCTGTGACGCTCTACGGTCATAGGAGACCGGGACCTAAGGCTTAAAGGGGATTCCGAACCAATACAAACATCCATGGCACCGCCAAGATTCGAACCCGATACCTATGGTACTGAGAGCCAAAGCGCTAGACACTCTGCCATCAAGCCCCTTTTCATTCGGACTTCATTTTAATGTATTTCAAGGTAAGGATCACCCGTTCAATGAATTTTTGGAATATTCTTTGGATGAATTGGTCAGCCAGATCTACAAACTTTAACCATATAGAGTATATATGCAGCATTTATTTTTCTTTTTTGAGTGAAACTCGCATTCTGCCACTCAGAATCATCTAGAGCCTGAAAACAATATTTCTCGAAAAATGGGGGCAACCAATCCCAAGCGATAAATAAATTGTCTGATATTTATTAGCCATGAACATTGCGAAGGCTGTATATCTGTAATGGTCCTTACTCCTTATTAACCCAATTTTGTGGTCGTTATTTTTTAGTTGTAGACCTGCTAACGATCATGCATGTGTACCATATATGTTGTGTATTTATTAAACTTTTTGTACAATACCAGAAATTCATACAGAGTTTCTCTAAATTCTGTTCATTATTTCGGAAAATAATCGAAAAAAATGGAAATTTTGATTTTAGACACCATTGAATTCCAAATAAAATTGCAGTTACATGAGTTAATGATAAAAAAAATATCCATTTCTTTTTGACAAGCAAATACCGTGTTTGGCAACCGCCGTGTAGTCTCTTATGCAATTTTTAATGTTTGCCTGGCAACCATAATTTTATTGCCATTTTATGTTGTTTTATAGATATCGTATGCGACGTCCTTTAGTAAAAAGATGAGCCAGAAACTTGCATGTTATTTATTGTTCATGATCACTTTTCTTTATTGTCCGTTATTTTGTTCAAAACAAATAAAAGCTAAGACATCTTGTGTGATAATAGCAGTGATGTAAGGTAGGGTGTTCTCGGAAAGCTCTGGTTAATAAATCATAAGATTCTAGTTTTGATTCGAATATGCAATCAAAAATATATTTAAATGTTTGTAATAAAAATAAATAAAGGATAAAAACTTAATGATCATAATTCTAACAATAGATATTTTTCATTTTAATTTTAAAAATAGTTGTTCTGAAAATTTTTCTGTTTTTTTGTTTATTAGCTTTTTTTTTCCCAGCCAAATGTAAAACTTGTTAAAGAAATAAAAATATTAATCTTGCATTTAAGAAAACTTAACACTGAAGCCAAGTAATAAGAAATAATTTTTTTCTAATACTATTTCCAGTAGCATCATTACTTCTTTGAATATCTGCTCTTTCAAAAGAAGTTGCTAATGTAATTCTATTTTCGATGAACATCGTCACATAATTTCCTCCGATTAACAATATCTGAACCTAAGTGCATTAGGTGGAAGAAGTGCAGAGTAATGCAAACAACAGAATGTACTTCCTTTGGGTTGTTAGCAACCTTATTTAAAGGATTACTTTCTCGACCATAGAATTCAATGAGGTTTCGCATAAAAGTACCCAGATTATTTGATTGCAAGCATGTAAAGGGCAAGGTTATGCGAGAGGATGATGTACAAAGGCAGAATTATTATGTTTAGAATTAAATTAGGAAATTAATTGAATTCTGAAATCTTGTACTCGAGGCCAATATTTTACGTATGAAGATTTGAGGATTTTAATTAACCAAAGATTAATTATATGAAGTTATGGGTCAACGGGTTCTTTTCAAAAGATTGCTTGTAAAGTAGATGATTAGCTATAGTATGTGCACGTTGGTAAATGGTTTTTAAAGTAATAATCCATAATACATTTTGCCAAATAATTTTATATTAAGCAATCAATGAGAATTTTGATTATGAAATATCAAATTATATCGTAAGTATTTATATTTATGTAATAAGTTCAGAGTATAATAATATTAGGTTGTTTCAAATATAATGAACTCTTTAGTATTAGCTGACCTTCTATAAAATCTACCAGTGTTAAGTTAAATAAAAGTGTTATATATAATTTAATTGCGTATTCTGTGTTTCTGATAATGGCATATTTTGTTCGCATAAAGGTGTCGAAAGTGTTAGAAATTCTGAAGCAAAAAGAAACAGGATATCCTACAAAATTCGGAACATTTTTCTGTATGAATATAAACTTCTGTTACCAAAGCAATACAAAACATTAATGATGCATTTAGGAATGATACACCTTATGTGAGTGAGATGATAGTTTGAGAAATTCAGATCTGGAAATAATAGGAGGAGCTGAACAAATGATCCCTGTGGAAGACTTGAAAGCTTTCTCTGCATTTATGTTCAGAATGCAAAAATTAAAGCTAACCCTACAATAACTGTCAGGAAAATTGTTGCTGTACATGGAATAGTTATAGCAATTGTTTCAAGAAATATTACAGAGCTTGAAAAGGTGAAAAAACTTCACAAAGGAATACCAACATGAATTGATTAATACGCAGAAATCGCAATGCTTGCAGATTTGCATATCATTGAGTATTCGACCAAGGAATTGTTGCTTTTGGGAACGTACTATTTCTTGTGATTGTTGATTGTAGATATTGTATGATAACCGAAAACACCAGAACAATAGTTGGGTGCAGATGAAAAGCTTAAAGAAGTACACAAACTAACTTATATCCAAAGAAGACCATGTTGACGGTTTGGTGGAATTAAAAGAAAGTTATCTATTACATCTTCCTAGGAATATGTCAAACAATTAATGTAAAGTATTACTGTCAACAAATTGATATTATGCATCAAAATTATTGTTATCAGAACCAGTGTTGGCGAATCGAAAAAGCGCTAATCTTCTCCATGATAATGCAAGATCTAATGTCTTACAAGCCATCCTCCAAAAAAATGAACGAGTAGAAATTTGAGGTCTATTTCATCCAGCCTATTCACCAGTCTTGCCTCCTACGGACCACTACTTCTTTAAACAATATTAGTTTTTTAAAGAATAAATGCTACGTCAATCACAAAGTTGTCAAAACAACCTTTATTTATTAACTCATCCAAGGTCTTTGAAATTGCCATAATTGCATTTAATCAGTGACAGAAGTACATTGATGTAGATGGAGCATATCTTGATTAAATATGTTCCCCAATTTGTGTTTGGGATCTCTTAAAAAATTGTGACTAAAAATTTCATTTCATAATGGAACATTAAATTTTGTCGTTATTTTATTTTGTCTGTGATTAAAGTTTTTATTAAAAGGCACTTAGAATAGGATTAAGGATATACTTCATTTTCATAAATATACTTCTGTGGTAACTATCCCTTATTTGAGGTAATGTCCCCTTCAGTGGTATTGTATAATTAATTTTAAAGTATAATTGATTTTATTTAAATCTATATTAAAATACAGAAAGCGCTGAAATAATTTCTTTAACATGCACGCTGTTTTTATAGAAAACCTCAACTTTTCCACGAGAGCTTAAGCAAACGAAATTAGTTGAAAAAGTATCATTTAAACTTTAAATTTACTTCTTATCTTGTCGATAAGGAGCGAAAAAAAACTTTATGGAAAAATATTAATGTTGACAGAGAAAACAGAACTCTAGTGCTTTTGTAGATATCGATATATATTGGAAAAAAATGCTTTTTTATAATTAAAGAATTTTGCGAGGTATATTGTTATGGCAGTTTCAATAAATTAAAAATAATACATAAATGTATTTTAAAAATAGAAATTCATTTTGGGGATTACTCTCAAAAAAAGCATCTCTAACAATCTAAAATAATATTATTTTTAATCTAAATATATCATCAAATATTGGCAATTTTCAGAAATATTAGGAGCTTGTTTTTAATATTGCGTGATTATTCTCTACTTATTATAAGAAATTATAGGTTTAAATGCCACAAGACTAGTAGAAACATTAATCTTTATTATATTGATAATATTATTTTTAAAAAAAATTTAATTATAACACGTTTAACATGAAAAATCTCAATTAACTTAAAAATTTGTGGCTCTGTGTTCCACTTATGTATGCCATTGACGAACAGTTAGGACACGATATTAATTTTTTGGGGATGGGGCTTTTAAGGGTAGAATTCCTATATTCTATATTCCTATATTCATATTCCTGGCCTACCGTGGTCTTCTGAAATTGCCTTTATTTAGATGCTAAGCTTTGTAGAAATTATATTCTTCTTCTCCGTTAATGACACAAAGCCCTATGGTGGGCCAAGGACGTCTGCTAACTGGCAGATCCCGAAACATGAGATGGTTTCTTTTTACGGGGTTGGGTAGTCAGTCCCATGCTCCAGTTATATTAGATTAAGACTACGCTCTAGTAATTTAAGTTGGATTCCGAACCGCTATAAACATCCTTGGCACTGCCTGCACTCGAGTCTGGTATCAAGTGCCAGAGTGCTAGCCACTCGGCCATTAGTCTCTCAGAAATTATATATAGGCGTTTTATATATTAATTATTATAGTATTTTTGTAAAAGTATTTTAATCTAGGAAAAAGGATTCCAGATCTTTTTAAATGAAATTTTAAAGAAGGTGGTTAAGCGTTATTCATTTTTCATTTTAAAAAAAAAATGGACTAAGATTATTGAGAAATGAATATTAGGAAGATATGTATGCGCTTAATATTTCTTTGTTTTCGGTTGAACATAACTGGAACAAGGAGTTCAAACATATATTCAGCTCCCTACAGGGTTTAAAGGATTGGATAATGTCTTCCGATAGGAATTTCTTAAGGTAAATGCCCTCATTTGCATGTAGTATGGAAGGAAACCCCACCAGGCAGCCTGAATATCGATACTAGAGGCTTTATACTCATTCTCCCACAATCATTTTTGAATCTGCTAGTTTCTAAAGCAATAATTGCAACGCAACAGACATTCGGCATCGTATTCTTTTCCACGCTACTACGGTATTTGATATGTGAAAATATTACAGCGTCACGAGTAAAATAACATTAACAAGCAATGCATTGTACAGAAACCTATGAAAATGGGAAATAATATAACAAGGACATCGTGTAACATATAAATTAGGATACTAAAGAATTATTGAAGCATGAATAAAAATTTCTTAATCGCTTATTGAGTTACTATCGTAATAAAAATAATACAAAGTAATTTAATGCATTGGAAACTATCTTTAATGATCTAAATCACAAGGTAGCAGCTTCCGATTTTAAGTAAACATTTATAATTTGCAATTAAAACCTGTAATTACGATGATATCGAATGGAGTGTTCAATGGAAGGGACTGAAATAACAAACCACTGTCTATTGAACTATCGTGTTACAGAAGTACGAGCAGACCCAATTCTTGATTGTAGTCTTCCCTTGGCAGTTTCCTTTACGAGTCTGAATCAACAGAGAATGTTCCCCAATTTCCATTGTCAATTAATTCCGGAGCGATTTCATTTAAACGCTCATTAGAGTCCGAGTAGTTAAATAAATAATGATTTATTCAATTCCTTCTATTAGTTCACACTCTCCCTATATATATTTATATATTTTGTTCAAATTTTCAATCGTTCATAAAATACTTTTTATTCATCCACTCAAGTTCAAATACATTTTTTTGGAACTTGCAGTGGATGTCACTGGATGTGAATACAGTTTTTTCAAATATTAATTCAGTAGTTAAATTGAATTAATTAATTTTAGTTTTATATGGGAGAAAAAAATTGCTCTTCTATAAGATATTTAGCAGGTTATAAATTTAGGAAAAAAATACTGTCAGTGGTGAAGCGTGTAGATCTCTGGAAAAAAATTTCTTTTTGTGAGAGAGAGAATTTTTTCTAACTTATAAATCTTGATTCATTTTTTTTAAATGACTTTCTGCAATATAGTGAAAAAGAAATAAAAAGTAACTAAAATAAAATTTTTCTTTTTTTACCTACGTAGGAATTGACTTTAATTTTTATTTCGTATTACTTGTTTTCTACAGTGTTTAGTCCTTCCGCATAAAGAAATAAAACAAAAACAAAATTTGATTTCTGAAGAAGGTTTTAACTTCAGAAAGTAAATCAATTTAAAGCTATTGTTAATTTGTTAAGAAAAGCGGTTTTGTTGCTATGTCAATTCTAGATTCCAAATGATTAATTTATGGATTGATGGCTTTTTTATTTTTTATTTATGTGAAGAATGGGAATAAAATATTAACAAATCTTGGTAAATAACACTAGAAAAATTGATAAAAAAAGCGTTAGAAACACCAATTAAATTTTGTTCGGAATTAAAGAAAATTAAAAATATTAGAGTAGAATTATTACATGTGTATAAATATTTCGTAGAATTATTACATGTGTATAAATATTTCGTAGAATTTTTTTAATTGAATTGAATTACTTTTCTTTGATTAATGGTTAACATTCTAAAATTAAGTTAAGCAGGAAATTAATTATAATTTTTTAAGTGTTTTGAAAATTGCATTTCGATGTTTACAAAAATTATATTATATTCAATAAAACGTTTATTTGAATTTACAAATGAAATAAAGGCACAGATTATAAATATTTTTTTCAAAATGTTTGTAATAAATAACTCTGAATCTTAAATTGCATGATTTGAAATGGCATAGATAGTTAAAAAAATTAGTTAAGCTCCTTATATTTTACCTGAAAAGGTAAAATATTATGAAAAATGATTACTTTCATATAAATTATACAATGCTCTGTAATAAAGTGTAATGTTAAAAGAAGGTTGAGCATCTTTAATTATCCCCATTTGTCATTAAGTATTGCGAAGTAATTAATAAGCTTAATTAATAATTATAAGCTTATTTAATAATTAACTTCAATTAATAGATATAGCTTAAAGATAACTAGTTAGTTTAATAAAATATTAGTGAATAATTTATTTATGATGTACACAAATGACACAAAAAATGCTTTAATATCTTAAAATATGTTCAGGTTTATGATATATACGAACAGTAATACTTTAATTTTTTTTTTAATTGGATTTTTTTATAAGGCTTTTTTTCTATAATGTTTTGTTAAGAAATTCGTGTGATCGCGGTTTTATAGCATTCTTCTAATTAATTTTTACGAATTAGTTTAATTAAAATATTTTTCTTTGGTCGCAACTTTAATGACGCAAAAACAGGCAAAAAGGATCGCAATCTTTATTGGAGCACAAATAGCACCGCAACTTTTCTTATTAAAGGTCTGTTAAAAAAACAAAGGTGACCTTATTTGAAAAATTAAACTTGTTTGTGCTTAAAGATATCCTGATAATTAGGATCCGGAATTGATTACGTTATTACCATTAGTTTAGACATTTACAGTGCTGTTTTATTGCTTAATTTATGTAAGGTGTTTAAAGAAAAAAATAATTTTTGGGATGGCAAATTTAGGGAAAGTTTTCGTAGAAACTGAAAAAGAATTTTCATAATTAAGCTGAAATGTTTTAAATTATTTGAGAAGAGTTCATATTCTTAAAACTGACTGGTGTGTTGTGACTGATCCTGTTTAGTTAATACTTTTTTATTATTTAACTTAATAAATACTTTTTTTGTAATTATTTTCTTTAAATTAGTAGATTACATTGCGACACACTTTTCATAATCTCTTTTTTTATGTGTGCATATTATACAAAAATGTCTATAAATTCCTGACCGTAAAATAAAAAATGGTTTCATTTTAACTTCACAGTTTATTTATCAAAAGGGTTTAAAGTCAAATGGTATCATTTGTAAGGTATGAAAGACTCCTTATATTAAAAGAGACGCTTTCTTCCAAGAACCTCAGTTTGTCAAGTACAATATTACCTGGAATGACTCGGATAAAGTCTTTCAGTGTTTCCCGCGTGTAGACGACATTCCATTTATATTTTCTTAATTCTCAGAAACCTACTGAGGATTATTTGCAGTCTTTGTCGTGCTATATTTACGTAGCCTCCGTTGATCCTCTCGTAATGGTTGGCTTCCGCAACAACGCTTTATTGGTGAAGCCAGCCAGAAGATTGGCCGCGGGATGTACCACAGCTTAAAGAACTTCCAATGTTCTTTTAGACACCGCAGAAATGTCTTGATGGATGAACTGAAAGCTGATTTAGTTGGCTTAAGAGTTTCGACCCAAAAGCCAAGTGACGGTTTTTTGTGTGCTATTATTTTGAGTTATTTTTTTCTTCTAATGTATTTTTTTGTGGGTATAATTGTGTTTCTTAGTAGTTTTTGTAAATACATGAACGTTGTTTTTTCGTTTAAGAACAATAGTGTTGAAGAATATCTTAAGAAATATAAAAAAAAGTTACTGTGGTTATTATATTTAAAAAAAATAAAATAACAAAAATTCAGTGGGATAGTTATTTTATAAGTTCATTTAATTTATATGCAAACACATTTCCGAAAATATTTGCTTTGTTTAATATTTCATTTTTTTTAAAGTAGTGCGAGAACGTTTTAAATCTGCAGTATGTATGAGGACGTAACGAAAGTTGTCCATGATTAGTTGTTGTATAGAAATTGAACAATTAACTATTTAAATTTACTGCTAGAAGTTATGGCTGTTTAAAGAATTTTTGGAGGAAAAAAAGTCTTAATTGATTTTTTTTAAAAAAAGCAGTGAAAAAAAAGATTAAATCGTGACTATTTTAAATTATATAAAGTGGGACTATGCCCTACTCCACACTGCAAGACTGACTAAAAGCCTCTTAAAAGAATGTCCAGAAATGGTCAACATTTTACTCTAATCCTTGCTCCAGAATTTCCCTCTAATCCGTGCTCCAACATTTTATTGTCTTTTTTTTAAGTTTACAAAATCATTCTTTAAGATTTGCTCTGCGCACAAGAGATGAACTTGAAAAGAACCGAGATTCTTCTTTCAAGGCAAAGCAAATAGAATTTTATAAAAAAGACATTGAAAAGCTGAATGATATATGGCCATTCTACAGAAAGTGTGCAATTCGAATCTGAAAGCAATTTTCATCTTCATTTGTTTAATACGAATGTTTTTTAAGAACCTAAGTTTTCTATTGCTAACGAAAGAAGTCTAAATGTGTTGTGTCCATACATGTTTTATAGTTATTGTATATGTTCTTATATCTCAGTCACAGTGTTGAAATCTCCCCTCTGCGTCGTGCCCCAAGCCTAATGTTACTCTGGAGATTGTTTTATTACTTATTTAATTGGAAAAAAAAAATAGATCAATAACTATTAAACTAACTACTAAGTTAAATACTAAGTTACTTGGCATAGATTGTTTTCTTCAATACGTCTTTGTTTATTTTTAGAACATGGTAAGTAGTGTAAATTCTAACCTCCACGAACCAAACATTTTGTAACATAATTATGTTAAAAGATGACAGCACAGTCAGCAAATTTGTTTCATGATGTTAAAAATAGCCTCTGTAGAAAACTGTACTGAAATCAAAAGAGTATAAGGTATAAGGTTTGTTCTCGGAAGTCTGTATGGTTGTTGTAGATCCTCAATTCTGTGAATAATAATTGAAGATATTTAAATTAGCAATAAAATAAAGGCTTATTTATTACTTAATAAATTACATGTGCAGATGTTAAGAAAGAATATTATTATTATTATTTTAATTAAATGAATACTTAAAATAAAGAGATTGTTCTCACTTCCGTGATTCTGTCGATATGAAAAGATGAAGGTAAATCCCGTAGACATTGTACCAAAAAATTAAGTATAAGACTTTTTCAACTTATATACTTAAAATATATTATCAATTTTTTACATATCGTTGAGCTTAATATTACTGTATAAGATGAAAATATTTTTTTTTTGTATTTAATCTTAATAAATTCCTTGTGCATTATCAGTGAGCATTGATCCTTTGTTATAGAATAATAGGTCTTTTATTATTTGTCTAGATATACAAATTAACTGTAGCATAAAGCTCACCTCCGTGAATGATGTGACTAGAAAAATGGCCTTTCTAAAGAAAACTAAATATAGTTGGACCATTGCTAATTTTAACTTTTAGAAAGTGATAAATCAATCTCTAAATATAATAACAATTGTCTTGAAAAAAAACTTAATTATAACTCTTAATTAAGTTTTAAAAACTTACTTATAAAACTTAAAATTTCCTATTAATTGTAAAAAAAAATTTCTCTCCGAAAATGTACATTTTTCATAGAATTACCTTTAATATCATTAAAAAGAATGGTAACTTTGCTGGTGATTAAATAAATATAATTTTGGCTAAGTTTTCAATCAGAAAAACGGGTAGAACTTCCTTTATACAACGTAATATTTAAAAAATATTTTACTGTCTTATTGCCATATTACAGTTATTTAAAACAGTTTTAGATCAAATTTTGAAATATTTAACACAAATGATATAATTAAAAAAACGAACTTAATGTAATAAATTAGTTGACTATCTACTAAGAAACTAATTAATTATTTAGTTATACATGCAGCAATTTAAAAGTTTCATAAAAGTGTACGAGTACATATCAAAATTGAATTCTTTTTAACAAATTTGAATCTTAAGGATGTTTTTCTTGTTGATGATTATTTTGGATCTGGATCACAATTGATAAAAATAGAGCAAAATAATAATTAATTTCAAAATAAATTTAGGAATTATTGAAAAAATACATTCAAACAATTTCTTCTGATATATGTTAAATGATAGCTTTTAGCTGTTTCTAATGAATAATTTTTATTTGAAAAAATATATATTCTTACAAAATCTGTCGATCAATCAAAGAAAAATCTATCTTTCAATTAAATAATGAATTATAACCATAAAATAATAATATAATAATAAAATAAATGTTTTCATTCCTATATTATTTGATGTCCTTTTTTATAAATATATTTTCTTCTATTTATAACATCTTTTTATTAGTTATTTTACTAGTAAACTTTTGAAAACTCTAGTTCGAAATAAATAATATTGCTATACATTATTGATTCTTTTCCGTCTGAAGTTTCTACAAAAATTAAAGTTACTGTCAAATTTATTTAAGTTAACTTTGTATTAACTGCATTTGATTGCAAAAACTTCTTTTTATCTGCACAAAATTTTTCACATTCTTTTGATAAAACTTTCTTGAATTCCTTTTGAAAATAAATAACATTGGAATCTCTATAACTTTGATTTCCAGTTTCAATAAAATACTAACTATCAGTTTTCAACCGAGATTGTGCATTTTTAAAAAAAATATGTGTGCAATAAGGAATTATTTTTTTAAAGTTGTATA
The DNA here is from genome assembly GCA_021605075.1 of Caerostris darwini. Classification (NCBI taxonomy): domain Eukaryota; kingdom Metazoa; phylum Arthropoda; class Arachnida; order Araneae; family Araneidae; genus Caerostris; species Caerostris darwini. Next base: position 14,052 of record BPLQ01009938.1, read on the forward strand.
ATTTTTCGAATTCTCAATTGTTGTTCGAAATTGAAATGGTGCTCTACTGAATTTGAAAGAGAAAAATTCTGTGCGTTCCAAACCGAGAACTTTGAAAAGGAAAAAAGGTATGCATTCAGAATTCAGCAATCAATAAAGAACATTTTCAGCCACAGTTCAAAAGTTACACAAAGAAAGATTCCGTTCCAAATACTTCTAACTGGAGTCTTCATATAACAGATGGCGCTTTTAGTTACTGGGAAACGGAAGTTCCAGATTTGGTTGAATAACAAATAAAAAAAAATAGAAAAGAAAAAATAAATAAATAAAATAAAACTTCCTACTGGCATCTAGCGAAATAAAAAAAAAAGTTTACACGCTGTTGTAGTTGAGAGCAAAGTGCAAGATCAATTCTCATTTGCATTTGAATCTGAATATTCTCTGGTTCTGTTCACAAAACTCAATAATATTTTGTTTCCGATCGACTTTTTAATTTACAAAATGCTTCAAATGTAGAGTCCTTTTTTATTTACTTCAATACTTTTCTTATTTCCTTTCATTTTTGTTATTTATAAAACAGGTAAAGTTCCAGAATACTTTTTCAGTTTAATTCATTTTATTCGAAGTCGTTTTCAGTAAATATGAAAAAAGAAAAAACTAGTTTTGTTTGAGAGTTTATTTTATTGGTTTTTAGAACAAACGATTCAGAAAAAGTACTTACCTTTTTTGTGTAAAATCCATTTTATAAAGAGATGTTAATTATTTCCAAAACCTATTAAGCTTAGAACCATTAACTAATGTCTCGATAACAGATAATCTATTGCAAATGTAAAATGTTTTTTTTTGGAAATAGAATAGAAAATCTCTTCAATTACTTGATATTTGTCCGCTTTTTGCTTTTGTTGGAAACTTATTTGTGGAAAGTGAAAAACTATATTATTTTTCATGAAGTGTTTCCAGTTAAAAAGTAACAGAAGAAACCTTTTTCTGAATTTGATACTTTTAATATTTTTTTAAATCTCTTTAATGTCTTTGATATAAATTTATATTTTTTTCAGTCTTTTCCATTTTTTTTATAATTTTATTAAAGTTTGAAAATGTTATACATGCACCTATTTCTGAAAAAATATTTTTTTAAAACTAGTTGAAATATTTATGTAGATATATAACACATCACTATTTTGAAACAGTGGCAAGATAATGTGT
>BPLQ01009943.1:0-72870 GCA_021605075.1 Caerostris darwini
TACCTTAGTGAGCTTAAATACTTTTTCGTTTTTTGTATATTATATTCATTATGTTATTTTATTTTTGCATATTTAGTATTTTAAAAAGTTCTAAAAGATTCTGTTTTAGTTATTAATCAAAATTTCATTGTGCTAAATCGACTTTAAATTAGGCTTAGTAATTAGTTTTTTAATAATTCATTTGTAAATTAATTATCTAAATAATTTTAATAAAAGTATTGTTATTTAGTAATTTAAATTGATTGTTGTTAATTGTAAGAATTGTTAGGTTTCCTGTTATAAACCAATCATTGTTTCATAATGGTCTTTTTTTTTTTTTTTTTATCACATTTTAAAAATTAATTGTTGTGCCTATATTTATGTTCTAAATTTAGTGCAAATTATCTTTTATATTCTTGCTAGGTATATTATAATGCAGACTATTTTCCATTTATCTATTCTAAATCTGCTATGTGAAAATGATGTTAGGCATGTTTTGATGATCATGATAACAGGCATATTGTTTTAGAAATGAAAGGAAACTGCTTAATAAAACATTTTTTTTTTTAAAGAGTTCCTCATTACAGGATGCGTCTCATTAGTCACATGTAATGATTCATAAACATTTTTCATGTAACTTTATTAGGTTAATATTTAGATTAGTAATTTGAAATACTGTAAAGAATTTGGTGCTCTTGCATTATTCGGATACATTTATTCACAAACTATTTATTTCGTAAATTCATTGCCAATCATAAAACCAAAAGCAATGAAAACTTCAAAAAAAATATTTCGGTACATTTCAAATTGTACAGTCAAAATACATGAAAGAAACATCAACGCTGGACATATATTATCCCAGTTTTATGCTTAAGGTCATGAAACCAGTTCACTATGGAGAGAGCAAGGACTCTATGCCTGCGTGCAAGCTATTGATGTAGACAAGGAGGTAGTAGATGCATTAGTGGCCAACTATTTTCGAAACCATGATCATCAAAATATTTGCAAAATTCCCCTCAAACCGGAACCATTTAACTATACTGCAAATGCCATATCTCCAAATTTCACTTACACAAATGCTGTTGACTACAACTTCTTGTTCATTTTCGCAATTTGCAAAATTGCTTACAACACCACATAAGTTAGGTTGAGTATGAAAATAAATGTTGTGAGCAATGATGTGTTGCCATTGGGATTTATTATCATTTCTCTTCACTCCATAAGTTCTCATTAGTTTGTGCAAAACATGGATAGTAATAATAGCCTCGGGTGCATTTGGCATTTTTAATAAAAATAAGGGGATGGTGAAATCACGAAGAAAAGAGAAGAAATTTAAGAAAAAAAACCTTTTCATCAATGATTAAAAGACAGCTACAAACATTTCTAGCTGCAGACATAGACAGTTACAACTTATCCTGGAGTTTTTACCTTTAATGCGAAATTTTTCGAATGCATTTTTTCTTTATTATTAATGAAACGTGGCATTAATACAATCACCAATTTCTTAACAAAAGAAGCTGACTGCAAATGAAGAATTACAGTGACTAAAGATATTTCTGACAAAAATTTAGCTGGAATGTAATTAATTGATCTGGTGCATGAGATTCATTCATGTTACTATCATTTTTAGTTTTATTCTTATTTATTTTCAATGTTCGTCATTTTTATTTTGTGAGTAACGTGAGGATTTTAATTATTTTGCAATATATAAAAGACACATTTAAAAAAAAAGCATTAATAAGGAAGAGTCTTAAAACAATACCGTTGTATAAGTGTCGCAATGTAATTTTCCGAGGCCTACACAAGACGTACTTTGGAAAGCAAGCTCGGTAATTGCTTAATCTAGAAATGGAAAAATAAAAATTTGAAAACCATATTTGGTGTTAAAAAATTATCTCAAATCCCAATCAATCAATCAAGTTCAAATATGTACAATTTAGTATTTTTAATTACTACATAATTTAATTTTTACTTAATAACTGGTTATAATCTCATCAAATATAATTTGATGCAGAATAAATATTTATAAAATTGGATATAAGGTCTAAAATATGGGATAAATAAAATCTTAATATATAGATGTGATATAAATATAATCTAAATACAGATACGAGATAAATATAATCTGTATATATTTCATATACAATTAGAACATGCAGTGAAAAGACTACAAATCTGACACAAATAATCAAGTTCAAATATGTACAATTTAGTATTTTTAATTACTACATAATTTAATTTTTACTTATTAACTGGTTATAAAACAACAATAACAAATACAAATATATATATGTATCTGTTGAAGCATTTAGAAGGTAAAAAATTCTATGATGGAGGAAAAAAAGAAGGATCAATATATTTTAAATGCAATAAGTTTACAAATGCATATTTGAAACATTTGAAAACAAACATTTCTTCTTTTAAAAGTAAACAAACAAAAAAAAAAACTTTTACAGTCTTGAAATGATAACCTGCATAAAGAATTGTGCTTCAAAAGTTAATAACAAATAAAAGCCAAAGCAAGTTACCCTATTACTAATTTAAAAAAATTTTTGAAAGAAAGTAATGAATGAGTTTGGATTTATTAATTTTTTATAATTGGTATAGCAAGGATTTGGAATTCTGTGCTTTGATATATATTATGTATATATCTATTTTATTAACATAAAGAAGCTTCTTCATAACTGTCAAATTTTCAAGTTTTGTGCATTTTTTAATGTGTCTTTAGCTAGGTGAAATGATTATCTTTTGAAACCTGTAGATTTTAAAATTCTTAACATTTGACACCATATGAAAAAATAAATTCGTACATTTCACTGTTAATTTAATGCTCTACCTGAAGGAATAATTTTGTCTTATTACATCAATTCAATAAAATTTATTTTTTCTAAACAATAAAATTTTTTTAATTTTAAAAACCAGTATTCTAGATAATTTACAAGAAGATTTGATTTCATTCTTTAACAATTTTGGAGGCATTGAATCACAATTTCTGAAAATGTTTTTCATATTACTTACATATGGATACAATACAAGTTTTTTTACAGCAGTTTATTTCGATATAAATATCAACATAAACATTTTTATCAAAGGTGTACACTAATAAGATTGTTTATCTTCCTGAGATCGTGAATACTGTTTAAAGTTCTGAGAATTAAATTAAAAAAATTAATTCTACTTACTGAAATACTAATTGGTAGTGCCATTAAACTATTACAATTTTCATTTGTAATAGTTTTTCAGTTTGATAAAATGTACCTATTTTTAATTGTTGGTAATTATGAGAAAACAAATACAAATTATAATTTGATGCTTTTTTTTTATCTGATTTTTTTTTTTTTTTTTTTTTTTTTTTGATGGTAAAATTAAATTTGTTAATAAAAGAATAGAAATGTTACTATCAATATAATAATTGATATCAAAAAATATGCATGGAGGCTTTTTAATATTCTATTGATATCTATATACTTTTAAGTCTTACCTCAATACTTGGGTGAAATTAGAAATAATGCATTTTTCTATTATGTTCATTGTGTAAAGTGCATAAATGTGCTATGTCATCAAAAATAATGAAGAATTACTACTTTTAAATGAATTGAAACACAAAGCCCAAATTGTATGTTTTTAGACCCTTAAACATGCTAAATTTTTTTTTTTTTTTTTTTTTTTTTTTTACCACTTGAAATTTTTCTGAAAACTAACAAGTTTTTACTTTGAATATCAAACATTATGAGTGAAAAAATAGTGCTAATTGTTTTATTTTCTTCATGAATTCATTTCTTTTAATACTTTTATATTGTTTTTATTCAGAAGAATTTATAGAGTAAATTTGTTTTAATTTACCAAACTGTACATAAGGCATTTTTAAATATATTAATTTAATGTTAAGTATTTAAGCAAGTTTCATTATTTTCTGACAACAAACATGATCATTTTTTATATGTATGAGAAAAAACATGGTGTACTTCTTAGAATAAAATTCATCGAAATTTAAAAAAGATATATATAGCTTTTGATTAATATTGAATAGCTATTGAAATTATATCGGGTCCTATTTTTTGCTACCTTATAAACCGTAACCATACCTCAGTAACTGGTTCGTTATTCAATGAAGAAACTATTTTTTCTTTTATGTAAATAAACTGTCAGTGTTATTTTTGCCAAAATGCTTGCAATTTTCTGTTCTACATTTAGCAAATTTAATTATGAATAAATTATTGATTAATTTATACAAATTTAGACCTTACGTGCATGACTTATCTATGAATAAATATTTCTTTACATGTTAGTAGATCTAATTTTCATTTGATGTATGGCCTGCAAGATTACAATTCAAACTTTTACCCTATGTTGTTATAAAATTAATTTTTAACCAGTAAATGAATTTAGGCCTTACATTAAAGTGTGATTAAAAATTGTAATATAAATTTATATTGGTTTAGTATATCAAAAAATGATAGTCATAATTTTGATTAATTTATATTCTGTTTAATATAGCCTTTTTCGTTGATGTTTCTTTATGATGATTATGTGAAATTTTGGTTTATTTTATTGAAACACTTTCTTAAAAATCATAAAACATTTCTTTTCATGGACAATTCAAATAACCTCTTTATTTTTTAAGCATAAGCAAAAATTTTTGAAATTAAATGATTAATATTGATATAATTATTAATTTTGTTGTAAAAATCCATTAGTACAAAAGAATCACATCATTAATACAATTTTGTTATTATTCTCACACAACTGTAATAAAATGATTTATTTGAGTTATTAGATGAATAAAATTTCTCTATTCATCTATTTACAATTGTAAAAACTTTAATGTACATGCATTGATTACAAAGTTGAAGTAATTAAAATTTGAAGGTATTGTCTTGGTATATCTTTCCGTTTTAATCTTATTGTGCATTTGTTGACCCAAATTTATGAGATCTTAATACTTACTTTGACCTGAATATTAAATTTGTGCTATGCAATAAATTATCGAATGAATTGCTGATTGGTAATATTCCATACAAGCTATTTTTTTTAAATTTCTTTTTTTTTTTTTTTAGCTTAATTATTAAAATTAAATGTTCATATTTTTGTTATTCTGTTTCAGATTCTGTTTGATGTTTTAAAATTTGTATATATCTAATAAATTTATCTCATCTGCTAAACATCAAGGGTATGAATTAGCAATTTTGAAAAACATGAATGTTATTTCTCATTCTTAGTATAAATTCAAATTTTTATAATTATTCTTATTAAGTTTAAAATCTGGCATTTAGTTTTCTATGTATTTTTATTATTTATGCTATTTTTTCTTAAAATAACATTTTAAGTGACATTCCAATTAAAAAAAAAAATTCTTAAAAATATTATTACTCAGCACAAAATTTTCTGCATGCAAAATATTTTGGAAGTGCAGATTATTTTAAATAATTTCATTCATATGACATCTGAATCATAATATACCAATATGTTTATTATGTAAAGGTTAAAAAAGCTGAATGAAATTAGTTTTGTTTGTTTAGTATTGGATTTTTTTTTTTATTCCTTCTTTATATATCAGTATCCCACCATATACTTTATTAACATTATCTGCATGATCATTCTTGCCAATCTGTAAGCAATTATTGTTAGAATATCTGCAATTTTAATTCCTGTATTTATAGTCTTTCAGAATGTTTTAAAAAGGCAATAATTTAATTTGTGCATTAAATTTTAGACGTGTTTTCTCTTTAGTCTAGGACTGTTCTGATTTTTAATGAAATACTCTATGCTGTTTTAGAATTTAAAACATGATTTAAAAAACCTTCGTTTTCGACCTTCATAGTCAAATAAAATAAATTAATAATTTAGCAGTAAAGCAATACATTTTCAGTTCTTTGTTCGCAGTCACTAGCTGTCTCCACATTCCCTCAGGAGTAACTGTGGTTGAGCTTGCGTGCGTCCCTATTGCACGAGAGAGTGGTTCTATGCTGAAGCGACAGTCACACTTTAAAGTATAATAAATTTTACCTTCCTTTAAAAGAAATCTTGTTACATTTTCATGAAAAGGTATATTTTGTTAACATTACCGTTTATTCTTTGTGTCGGTCTATAACAACTGTTAATTTTTTTTTTTATATAGCATTTTCACAAAATGCTACATAAAAAAAAAAAAAAATACTATTCAATACTGTACTCTTCTAAAATCAACTTAAAAAATTAAGACACTTTTTAATAATACATTTATTATATAAATGTTTAATTAATTCCATTTTGTTAGCATTATTTAATTCAAAGAGCTATATTGCTATCTCTTCATTTTCTATACGCTTGATAAATAGTGCAGCTCTTTCTTGACGTTTACAGCAGTTCAAACTCAGCAGATGGCATTGCTGTAGTCATTAATTTCAGAAACGTAGGACTCAATAGTGAAAGCGTTAGACAAAGTATTAAAAGCTTATTCTCTTATACATGAAATATAAGATAATTATATTAAACCTGGTACAATCCTTAATGTAATTTTTTTATTTATATAAGAAATTTACTTTTATATTTATTCGATTAATAAATTATGCCAAAAACGCCCTAGAACAAATGTAGTACAATGCTAGTATTCTTCTGAAAATTGGTTTTATATATTGTTTTTCTTAAGAATGTTTTTCACTATTTAAAAGAAATGTTTACTTTTTTATTTCGAATGATGTAAATATTAATAGAATATCAAACAGAAATTAAGATTCGTTGAGTTTAATTCGTGATTTAACGTATATGCATGCCACAGTATTTGGAAGGATATATAAATGGAGTTTGTCTAATTTTTAATTCATGGTTAGGGGAAAAGAACATTGAATGATAATAGTTTTTATTATTGTTTATATATTTTGATAACATTTATGTATGCTAACAAAGTTATATATTAACTGTGTTGTTTCAGTTTTTCTACGAGTTCTCTGAAAATTTACAAAAATATAAATACATCACCACCTAGCTTCGTGCTGATTGGCTTATGAGTCTCCAATAAATTGTGAGTAGCAAGTAAATTCGAAATCGAATTATGCTCTTTAATTTATGATTTGGGGTTCGCGTAATTGTCTTACAGAGGTTTAATTTAATTGTTTGCATTGATTTTTTTCTCAATGATTTATATTTAAATATCTTTAATTTATATGAAAATTTCTCTTTCCTATAGACAATGTTGCCAAGTTCTTTGAAGATTCTCAAATAGGTCCAGTCTCGAATTTTTACTGCAAACAGTTTATTTAGTTCTACTTCACGTTTAACATTGAACAGTATTAAGTTTTCTTTGGTATAAATTTAATTTCTTCGTGTTATTTTAAAATCAAGATATAAAATTCCACTGATTCTATTATTAATTATATCTTTATACTTTTAGAGTTTTACCCCAATACTAGAATGAAATTAGAAATAATGTATTGATAAATTAAATATTTTTAATGATTCACTTTTCATAATTTTGATTAATTCAGATTATGTTTAATAAACCTTTTTTGTTGATGTTTCTTTATAATAATTATGTGAAATTTTGGATTGTTTTATTGAAATACTTTCTTGAAAATTGAAATGTTTTATGATTTTTAACAAACATTTTATCATGGACAATTCAAATAACCTCTTTATTTTTTAAGCATAAACAAAAATATTTGAAATTAAATGATTAATTTTGATATAATTATTAATTTCTTGTAAAAATTCATTAGTACAAAAGAATCACATCATTAATACAATTTTGTTATAATTCTCACACAACTGCAATAAAATGATTTATTTGAGTTGTTAGATGAATAAAATTTCTCTATTCATCTATTTACGATTGTAAAAACCTTAATGTGCATGCATTGATTACAAAGTTGTGAAGTAATTAAAATTTGAAGGTATTGTCTTGGTATATCTTTCCGTTTTAATCTTATTGTGCATTTGTTGACCCAAATTTATGAGATTTTAATACTTAATTTGACCTGAATATTAAATTTATGCTATGCCATAAATGACCCAATTGCTGATTGGTAATATTCCATACAAGCTATGTTTTTGAAATTTTTTTTATTTATTTTTTTTTTTTTTTAGCTTAATTATTAAAATTAAATGTTCATATTTTTGTTATTCTGTTTCAGATTCTGTTTGATGTTTTAAAATTTGTATATATCTAATAAATTTATCTCATCTGCTAAAGATCAAGGGGCTTGTTCATGTAAGTTATTTAGCAATTTTGAAAAATATAAATGTTATTTATCATTCTTAGTATAAATTAAAATTTTTATGATTATTCTACATAATTTTACAATCTGGCATTTAGTTTTCTACGTATTTTATTATTTATCCCATTTTTTCTTAAAATAACATTTTAAGTGAAATTCCAATTAACAAAAAACATTTTCTTAAAAATATTATTACTAACCACAAAATTTTCTGCATGCAAAATATTTCGCATGTGCAGAGAATATTTTAAATAATTTCATTCATATGACATCTGAATCATAACATACCAATACGTTTATTATGTAAAGGTTAAAAAATCTGAATGAAATTAATTTTGTTTGTTTAGTATTGGATTTTTTTTATTCCTTCTTTATATACCAGTATTCCACCTTGTACTTTATTAACGCTATCTGTATGATCATTCTTGCCTATCTGTAAGCATTTATTGTTAGAATATCTGCAATTTTAATTCCTGTATTTATAGTCTTTCAGAATGTTTTAAAAATGCAATTTAATTTGTGCATTAAATTTTAGACTTGTTTTCTGTTTAGTCTAGGGCTGTTCTGATTTTTAATGAATTACTCAATGTTGTTTTAGAATTTAAAACATGATTAAAAAACTCTCGTTTTCGACCCTCATAGTCAAATAAAATAATTTATAATATTAAAATCAAATCATTTATATATTTTTTTTTCTTAAGAATGGTTATGACTATTTAAATGAAGTGTTTTCTTTTTTTTTTTTTTTTTTCGGAATGATATAAATATTAATAGAATATCAAACAGAAATTAAGATTCGTTGAGCGTAATTCGTGATTTAATGTATATGCATGCAACAGCATTTGAAATGATATATAAATGGAATTCGTCTAAGTTTTTAATTCATGGTCAGGGGAAAACAACATCGAATGATAATAGTTTTTATAATTGTTTATATATTTTGATAACATTTATGTATACTAACAAAGTTATCTATTAACAGTGTAGTTTCAGTTATTGTACGAGTTCTCTGGAAGTTTACAAATATAAAAACATCGCCACCTAGCTTCGTCCTGATTGGCTGATGAATCTCCAATTAATTGTGAGGAGCACGTAAATTCGAAATCAAACAATTCTCATTTATGATTAGGGGTCCGCGTAATTGTCTTACAGATGTTTAATTTAATTGTTTGCATTGATTTTTTTGTCAATGATTTATATTTAAACGCCTTTCATTTATATGAAAATTTCTTTTTCCTCTAGACTATTGTAGCCAAGTTCCTTGAAGATTCTCTAATAGGTCCATTCTCGAATTTTTACTGCAAACAGTTTATTTAGTTCTATTTCACGCTTTAACATTGTAAAGTATCAATTTTCCTTCATATAACATTTAATTTCTTGTTATTTTAAATTCAAGATGCTGATTTTATGTAGTCTAAATTGTTCAATGCATTTTTCATCGTTTTGGTATAATAAAAAAATTATTTTTTTATAATTAATTTTGTAACATTTTAAAAATTTTACAATTCTTAAAATATTCGGCAAGTGAAATTATGATAGAATGTATAGTTACTATGCAGCGACTTTTTGTTTGCAACAAATGTGAAATGATTGATATATATTTATATAAGAAAAATAGATATCCTCAGATGAGTGACAAATGTCAAAAATTTTTTATTAATGATTGTTAAAATCAAGCATAAGGCGATCACAAAAATGAATGTGGAATAAGGACAAAAGTTTCTACTACAGAATATCAGAAGTGAAATCCCACCAACAGTAGCGATTCCCCGATTTATATTCCTTTCCTCCTTCCGATATAATTCCTCTTCGAAATTTTCCACATTTTCCCGAAACAATCTTGAGTTATTTTATATTTATTCCTTTAATAAATTATGCCAAAAACGCCCTACAACAAATATAGTACAATATTGCCAGTATTCTTCTGAAAATTGATTTTATATATTGTTTTTCTTAAGAATGTTTTTGACTATTTAAAAGAAATGTTTTTTTTTTTTTTTTTCAGATGATATAAATATTAATAGAATATCGAACAGAAATCAAGATTCGTTGAGCTTAATTCGTGATTTAATGTATATGAATGCCACAGCATTTGGGATGATATATAAATGGAATTCGTCTAATTTTTTAATTCATGGTCAGGTGAAAACAACATCTAATGATAATAATTTTTATATATTTTGATAACATTTACGCATACTAACAAAGTTATATATTAACAGTGTAGTGTCAGTTTTTCTACGAGTTATCTGAAAATTAACAGATATAAATACATCGCCACGGCTTATGAAACTCCAATAAATTGTGAGTAGCAGGTAAATTAGAAATCGAATGATGCTCTTTAATTTATGGTTAGGGGTCTGCCTAATTGTCATACAGATGTTTAATTTAATTGTTTGCATTGATTTTTTTCTCAATGATTTATATTTAAGTACCTTTAATTTATATGAGAATTTATCTTTCCTCTAGACAATGTAGCCAAGTTCTTTGAAGATTCTCAAATAAGTCCAGTTTTCGAATTTTTACTGCAAACAGTTTACTTCACCTTTAACATCGTAAAGTATTAAATTTAATTTCTCCGTGTTATTTTAAAATCAGGATGTAAAATTCCTCTGATTCTATTATTAATTATATCTTTATACTTTTTAGAGTGCTACCCCAATACTAGAATGAAATTAGATGTAATGTATTGATTTCTATTCTTTGTGTCTATTCTATTGTGTTCATTGTGCTGTCATTTTATAAAATGTTATAAAATAAGGTAATAATTATAATAAACATCATTGGAAATTTAAAGAAATTATGCATACGATTATCTAACTACATACTCAGTAATGACTAAATAAATCAATTAAATTCAATGTAAACAAATTGGAATTAAAATTAAATCAAATCACTTTGAAAAATCAGTAAATATCAAATCCAGTCAATTCAATTAAATCAAATCAGTTAAAGTTAGATCAAGTCACTGATATAGAGTTATCATATTCAGTAGGAAATTGTCTTTATACAGGCACGTTTTGGATTACGTCTTAGTTCAGAGTAAGTTCATTGTCTGAAAAATCAGTAAGTTCATCTGACGAGTCGTCTCTATCAGAATCAGTTTGATTCGGCCATGCCTTTAATTGGCTTACATGTGCTGTAGTAGAGTAAGAATGTCCTTTGCTCTTTTCTCCAAGTTGAGTAACTCTGTAGGTATCGCTTGGTAGTTATCATCAGTTATTATTAAAGGACCTCGATATTTTGGTTGGGCCTTGGTTGGTTATCCTGTCAGTATCGGAGTATTTTTCATAACCACAACTTGTTCTGACTTATAACTGGTAGTTCCGCACTTTTTCTTGTCGTAAGCGTCCTTCATCTTTTTTTTTTTTGTATATTCTCTATCCGCTCGCGAATCGAGGTTTGAATCTCCGTAGGATCAGTCCATCTTTCTGCACTCTCGTCAGCTTGTTTCCTTAAAATTCCATCGTTGAATCTTGGTGAGTAATCATGTAGCATTTGAAAAGGAGTCTTGTTGGTTGTTTTGTTTAAGGCATTGTTTAGATTTCTGTCCAGTTTTTTTCATTATCAAGTCCCTGTCTTTGTGTCTTTCAAATTTTCCTTTCTTAAAAATGGAAATGATCTTATCCAATTCAGGATCACCTCTTTGAATAAGGACTTGTTCATCAACTATTAGTACATACATACATATAGCACCCTGTGCCTCTTTTACAATAGCAATAATAGTTAAAAACCAAGAACCGGTCCCTGGCAGTCTATCTTGTTCATACACTCCTTGTGGTCTGAAGATCTAACTGCATGTACTTACCACTCTTGACCACACAGTTAAAAGTCCCAGTTACAGAAGTCACAGTCTGTAACCTCTTGCGGCTCTATCATAATTAAACCTTACAATAGCTTGTGTCCATTTAGATCATGTTCGTTTTTGAAAATGAATATCGGACGAAAATATTGCTAATGATTCACTTTTATGAGATTTCATTTTAAACACTTAATTTACCGAGCTGTTAAAATAGGCATTTTTAAAAATATTAATAAGAGGCACCCGGAAATTGTTTTGTTTTTGGAAGGAGAAGGCTGAGTAATTTCTTTTCTGAAAAGGAGGCGATTGAATGATTGAAACCATTGCTGAGCTGAATAAAAGTCAATTGTAGTGACACCTTTTTATCTCAAATCCTAGTCTCCTAAAACATAATTTGATGCAAAATATATATCCTTAAAATTTCTATGGATAAAATTGACATGTGGTTAAATTACTATCTAATTATAAGTCATATATGATTAGAATATGCTATGTAAACATAACACGATTTGAACGTATAATCGTTATGTTGTATGCATTCTGTTTTAAAAACATTTATAGGTATTATAACTAGTTGATGTTCTCTTTAAGGCTACATTTGTTCATACTGTGGTCTTTTAGAGAATGTTTGCTGGTGAATTGATAATCTTTTGAGATTTTTATACTTTATTATTCTTTATATTTGACATATCTATGAAAAAACAAATTAATGCATTTTATTGTTAGTCTAATGCCCTGGTTAAAAAACAAGATTGCTTTCTATTTATTAAATCTATACAATAAAATTTATGTATAGATTTAATAAATAGAATTTTTGATTGATTTTATTCTGAATGATTACCAATATTTGGAATCAGTTTTATTATTTCTAAAAATGAAGTTTATATTACTTACTGACAAATACCAGAAATAATTCCAAATTGTTGATGATTGGTTAAACTGATACAAATGGCAAGTGAAACTTTTTTACTAAATGTGTAATCATTAATCCGATTTTTTACCTTCTCACTTTTGTGAACATTGTTAACATTAAAAAAGATCTAATAATCGATTTTCAAAAAAAATTATAGTTAGTGAAAAACCAACTTCAATTCTGATTGAAAAGACTTCAATAATCGCCGATGTTAAATATAATTTAGAAATTTTAGTGTTGTTCATTGCCTATGAAGTTAATTGATCAATTTACAATTAATATACCAATTTCGGTCTCTGATGCCGTCACAACTTGGAACAGATACCCCCAGAGCTTTAAAGAGATCACTTTTTTCTAAAATCTATTATTGAGTCTTTCTGGCTTACGGATTTTCCTGCTTATCCTTATCAGAATTATCTGTATGCTTTCAGACTTGTTGCACTTCGTAAAAACTCGCACATCTGAAGCTAACTGCATTAATTAACAAGTCTCTTTTTAAAAATAGCATTCAAATCTTATTCTGTCCTAAAGGGAAATAAAATTTTATTTTTTACAATGAAAGCATATATTTCATGTTTTTTTTTATTTTAAATATATTGAATTAAATTACTTAATATTAATTAAAAAAATTTCACTTGTGTATTTAAAATAAGTTATATTATAATGCTACTTGCAGACATTAACTGGATTTGTTTATCTCGTACAACCATGGAATATATTTATTTTCGAATTTATATGTTATACAAAATAAGAAAAATCTGTAAATCAGAATTACGAAAAAGAGAATAAGACATGAATAAATGTTATTTAAACACTAAATAAATAAGTATTTTGATTGAAACATTATAAAAAGTAAGTAAAAAAAAAAAAAAAAAAAAATTTTTTTTAATGAAAACTGTGATGAATAACTTAAAAACAAACTATATACTTCATAATAAAAGTTTGATTGAAATTTTTTTTTTTTTTTTTTTTTTTTTTGAGAAATCCTTTTTGAATTTCAAATAAATTAAAAATCAATCGCTTAAGAAAAATATGTTTGATTTTGAATCGTTAGTTATCAAAATAATCTGTGAATTGTCCTGCCATTATAGTTTTAACACATTCAAATTAATATTTTAAATGATCTTAATAAATAGAATAAATTTTAAATAAATAGAAAGATCAGAGAAGTAAATTATTTGTCGTTTTTTATGAATTTGTAAGATAAATATTTATTTTACTTAAAAGTGATTTTATGATTTATTATAATTAAGGAAGAGCTTACATCAAAGAAACAGTGAGATTAATTCTTTTAGTAACTATAGTAAAGGAACTTTTGAAGCCTTTCAGACATTGACTCAATAATTGACTTATTCTTTTTTGAGGTGCTATGGCTTGCTATTGATGGGAAACATGTCCTTATACAGTTAATTATAATGTGTATTAATAATTATTGAATGTTCTTACATTTGAAGCATTTACTACATTTAAGAGCATCATGTCTATTTATCTAAAATATTGTGACTATCCATTGAAATTCCAATAGAATTTTTCCTTTCCGGCCTCGTCAAATAGAGGATGAAGACTCGTTGATTACAAATGATGCTTCAGCATCATTTTGATGGCCTCTGCTGATGCTAACTGTACTTTATTTTAATGGATATTGGTATTGAGGGCCACAATAGTTACGTATCGTAAGGAGCACAGAAAGAAAATGGCATGATGTAAGAATAAACACTGTTGCTCACATTGATTTCCTATTGGTGGAATTATTATTGTTCACTTTTTTGCTTCGAAAAGTTAACCGAAGTTTAAGTTAAAATTGAAGGTAAGGACGTATGAAGGAACGAATGAAAACAGGCTTCTAATTGGCTGTAATTTTGCGTTTTGCATTCGTAGTATCCATTGTGAATTTTGAGCATCTACTAAATTGCCATACGGTTTTGAAAGAGGGATTACTACGGTGACGTTTGAAAAATAACTTTTATCAATTAAAAACTAAGCAAGATAAATTATAATCAATATTCACGGAAAGGAACGATTTTATCAGGCTATTTTGTTAATACAAATAAAATAGACTAGGAACTCTGTTCGGTCCAATTTTCTTATTAAAGTCTGACTTCCAGAATACACCAGTATAGTTAGTGCGTCGGAAGAAAATAGGACATACGACGTCATGGTTTGGTTCAAACTGAAGTTGAAGGTTTTAAGCCAAGAGATTAACGTTCGCCTCCGGTACAAATACAGAAATTCAGTTGGAATGTTGATGAAGGGTTCACTGAAAAACAATTTTTTTATCTAAATAATGTCTTCGACTCATATGAAAGTGCGTTCATAATCTAACGAAACACTCTAACAAGCAAACATCAATGATATGTACTGAAATCATAAAAATGCGATATTTATAGTGAAAACTTTTATATTATAAAAAAAGTGGTAGACCAGCTTTGAAATTTGCACACTTTAAATATTTAAAAATAAAATAAAATTCATAAGTATAACATGCTAATTTATTTGGTGATGCTTAAAAAGACAAATTTAGATTATATTAAGGAATTCTAAAATAATATGTTCAGATATCTAAATGGTAACATATATTACAAATTTTGCGAGGATAACA
Source organism: Caerostris darwini (assembly GCA_021605075.1). Classification (NCBI taxonomy): domain Eukaryota; kingdom Metazoa; phylum Arthropoda; class Arachnida; order Araneae; family Araneidae; genus Caerostris; species Caerostris darwini. Next base: position 15,486 of record BPLQ01009943.1, read on the forward strand.
TTTTCAATGGAGAATTGCTTTCAACGTCATAACAGTACATAAATTTATTTATTTTTAGATCAGAATTCTATGCATATCAACAAATGCAGTTGTTATCTTTAATCTTTGTTTTTAAAAATTCAATTAATTCCATTTTGTAAACGTTATTTTACTCAAACAGCTATATTGCTATCACTTCATTTTCAATACGCTTGATAGATGGCGTTGCTGTTTCTTAACGTTTACAGAAGGTCAAACTCAGCAGGTAGCATTGCTGTGGTCACTACTTTCAGAAACTGGATTATTGGAAAGATTAACTCTATAAAAGGGACTTGGATTAATGATTAATGGAATTGGAAGAGCAAAAAATTGGCTTGGAGTAATGGACTTACAAATCTGAGAAAACCTTAAACAGATCGAAAAGGAAATCTGGAAACATAGGACTCATTTCAGCTTTACAAATTAAAAAAAATAAGTAAAATTACTACCAATCTTTTTAAAAAACAAGTTTCTATATAAATTTAATTGTCCCTGTTCTTGGTTTTCATCTTTAAATAATTATTTTTATATTTAATTTTGTAACATTTTCAAAATTTTACATTTCTTTAAAGTATTCTGCAACTGAAGTTCTCATAAAATGTATAGTTACTTTGCGGCGAGTTTTTTTGTTCATTACAAATGTGAAATAATTGATATACAATGGATAAAAAAGTATTGGCAATTGCCTATAAATGATCATATTTGCTAACAAAGTATGTTTACAAATTTTATTTTAACATAGCGATTACAGAAGGAGAAAAGACAAACAAATATAACGAAATTTTCATTTAAATATTTTTTTAATCAAAATCTACGAGAAAATCCAAAATTTGCATGATAAAAAAAGTATGGGCAAAATTATGAAATTGACAAAATTATGAGCGAAAACAAAATCAGTATATGTTTAATACTTTGTATGCATACCTTCTGCATCTATAACAGCTTGCAATCTATTTCTCATAGAGGAAACTAAGGTCTTTGTTGTACTGTTGGGAATTTTGTGCCACTCTTGCAAGAGTAAACGTTTGAGGTCGTCCTTACTTGAAATTTTATGTTTCTTGATTTCTAGATCCAGCAGGTGCCATAAATTTTCAATTGGATTGATGTCAGGCGATTGAGGTGGGGTTTTTAATTGGCGAGGAGCATTGTAGAGTAGCCATTCACGGGTGAGATTCGCTGTATGCTTGGGGTCATTGTCTTGTTGAAAAACGAATGATGTTCCCAAGCCAAGATTTTGGGCACTGCTTTTTAAGTTATGGCGCAAAATGTCAATGTATGTACGTGCTGTCATAATACCATCAATAAAATGCAGGTTGCCAATTCCATTAGCTGCCATACAACCCCAAACTAAAACGCTGCCTCCACCATGTTTTACAGTAACAGTTAAATGTTGCTTTTCCAATTCAGTATTTGGCCTCCTCCACACATATCGTCGTCCATCACTGCCGAAAATGTTAAAATTTGATTCGTCGGAAAAAATAACTGTGTTCCAAAACTCTTCAGATAAATCAACGTGGGATTTTGCGAAATCTAACTAACCTCTTTCTCCTATTTATTTCCGAGATGAATGGTTTCTTTCTAGCTGCCCTTCCATAATAACTTCTCTCGTGTAAAACATTCCGTATAGTCTGTACACTGAAAGTCTTTTGCGAAGTGAAAGCAACATCTCTAGCTATCTGGGGTGCACTTATTTTAGGGTTTTTCTTAACCTTGTTAATAATGATAGGTGTTAATCTGATAGGAGGCAAGCTCGTCTTGATCATTTGAGATTTCCGATTCAATGAATTGCAGAGTGCTGCAAATAGCGTCGGGAGATTGAGTTTGTTGATGTTGTTCAGGAGCGGCTGGCGATAGTCGGCCCTGAAAAGGACTGTGACTATCGTACGGAGAAGCTTCCATTTCCATCATGCTGGAAACGCCTGCGTAGATACTCATCACATCGCACAAGACAGACTCAACAGTCTTCGCAAACTAATCAGAAACTAAGCTAGCATACACTACGTAAAAACGTAGGACACTTGATTTTGTACAAATAACCGAAAAATATTTTATTTTTACTAAAATTTTTTATTAGAAACATTTTACAATAATTTTAAAAATACACTTTTAACATCGGAATTATGATATTCAAACATAAAATATTAATGGCAATAAAATAGTTTCTCTTTTTTGAAACTTTGTTAAAAAAGTAGAAGGACAGCATTATAATGAATGAAAAAATAGTGATCTTAATAAGGAATGTTCTTCCCATTATCCTTTATAACTTCAAATATTCTGTTTGGAAGTGAATTGTATAGAGTTTGAACTTCTGTTTGACAAAAATTGTCCCACGAGTCATTCAATGCTTCTCGAAGCTGAGTTAGCGAATCAAATTGACTTCCATCAACATAAACTCGATGAACTAGCATTGCCCAGATGTTTTCCATTATATTAAGGTCAGGACTTTTGGCTGGCCATGGTAAAACATCCACATTATTTGTTAGGAACCAATTTTTGACTCCAGTCGCGGTGTGAATGGAAGCTCCGTCTCGGAATTCAGCACTTGAATGTATGTTTTTGCAGAAACTTCCACTCCTTCATCAAACCCCCCCCAAGTCAGAGCCATAAGGAAGAAGCTCGGAATTCAGCACTTGAATGTATGTTTTTGCCTACCATTTAAGAAAACCAGACTTGTCCTTCCTCCGTATCCAACAGCCAACCAAACCATCAAGCCTGAAATCCACCGCTTCCAGTTACCCAACTTTCAATTCTCAAATGCTTGCCGCGTCATGTGACTTGGATTGAGCCAATAAAGGCTCGTTCCCACCGAGGCGAGAGACGTGAAGATGCAAGAGGCAAGCGACCAAATTTTTTCGACCCCTTCACAGCGAAACGTCAGAAATAGCATTACGCATAGTGAAAAACCGCTTCGAGTTGAAAGTTGGGCTACTCCACGCGGCGAACTGCAAACCGGTTTCAGGCGACCGCGGTGAGGTCAAATTTTGGTCGCTTGCATCTTGTCGCCTTGGTGAGCACGAGCCTTAAGGATCAAATAGATTTTACCGCTGTTTTCCTTATGACTTGTTCTTCGGTAGCCGTACAAGATGTGTCTGTTCTCAGTGAAATGTTTCTGCCTTTTGACGAAATTAATTACTGATGATTACAATGCTTCCTGGAAACAAATTACTACTTACAATCGTAGTTATCTTCCTCCGCACATTAAAACCGTAATCAGGCAGTCAACTCTAGAACTTTGTAGCGTGGTGTGTCTCTGTGAAACAACGTTGATGTAGTTTAATTATTATAAATATTTTGTGTTTTATACTTGTATTTTGCACTTTTAATTGCCCAATAATATTTCTTTAGTATTAGTTAAATATTTTAATTTGTTATTGTAGTGTTATAAAATAATTAGAATTAAGATTAGTGAAAGAGTTAGGCTACTTATAATATGCCTATAATGTTTACATATGTTGGCATTTTAAAAATTAGTTGATATTTTTAAATTTACTGTTGAGTATTTTATACATTTTCAGATGCTATAAATTTTATATAATTCTTGAAAAAATTTATTTTCCTATTACACTAATCTTAAGTTTAAATATTTTATAATCTAATTTTAATTTGCCTTGCAATTTGTATGTGCTGTTCGAGATGATGGATCTGTTCTAACTGTGAAAATAATTAACATAATAATAATTAATAATTTAATATTTCTGAATCAGCCTGTATATTTATCTAGTGACCCTGTAATAAAAAGAAAAACTCCATCTGAACTAAGAAATGAAATATTAAAAATGGATGAAACAAAATTTACTGACTGGTGTTTAAAAGACATCATTAAAAATTTCGATGATTTCCTGAAAGAATTTCCAACGAAGCTAACTAAAGAGTGACTCTTTATAGTGCAAGAAGATATGTTATTTTATAAACTGAATATATGTAATGGTCAAGCTCCATGGATTAAAGTGTCATTTAAAGAAGACAGAAATTTAAGTGTGACTACATGGCATAGCAAAATAGCATTGGATAATAAAAGTCTTATTTATATTTTACAAGAAAACAAGTGTGACAGATGGACCAAATTTGATTGCTTATTAAGTACACTCGGGAACTATGAGGAAAAAAATGTCTGCATTGAAGTCAAATTGAACTATGCCTTAAATCTTCAGGTATTAGAAAACGGAAGGAGAAAGAAGGTAAGTACTATTTTATTATTGATGTTCTAATTGAACAAATTAATAATTTGATTTTGACTAAAATTACATATTCCACAAATTATCTTCTGTTTGCTAGTAAATATTTTTTCAGTAATAATTGCAAAACTTGCACCTAAATTATCACAAAATGTTTTATTTTCTTTTTATCTATTTAATGAAACAAGCATAACTGCTTTAAAGAGTGAACAAAATGGAAAAAACAGCAGTATTTATTGATTTTATATTAAATAGTTAATTTCAATTATCCTCAAAAAGATTTCAAATTGAATGATAATTTATGCAAACCAATAGAAAGTGTTAGTGATAACAATGTGATGGTTTTGAAGAGATTTAAAGCTTGGTTTTGCTCTTGGGTCAATTTAAAAGTAAATTCTTTAACTAACTTAAGATGTGGAGGTATAGTGGTTCTTAAAACCACCTAGGAACTCCGTAACAGGTACGCCCGTTGCCCCAAGTTCTTTAAAAGTGTCTGAAGGAAAAGAATTAGGACTTCCTGGTAGAGATGGTAAACTTACTAAGGAATCTTTAATAGAATTGATAAATTACATATTTGAAAAATATAATGTTAAGTATATTTTGTTGGGAAAATTTTAAACAGATCCATTAGAGGCTCAATATCCACAGTTTTCCGGGGAAGGGGGGATTACAATGTTTCTTGTCAGCAAGTTTTTGAATCCAAAGGCAAATTAAAAATAATTAGTTGGATAGAACTGTATTCTGAAAGAGAAAGTGAATTCAAATTAAAAATCTTTTAAATCCAATGAATTCTGTGGACAATCCAACATTCTATATGTTTTATACAAAACATTTAATTCACATGACGATGACGAAATAAATATAAGTGAGGAAGCAGTTTTAATTTACATAGGAGGATTTGTAGGTAGGCAAGTTTGCAAGAAAATTATGTGTAAATTATATTGTGAGTTGCTGGTTTCAGATAAGAATCTAGAATATGAAACAGATAATTGTGAAATTAAAGAATATTTAAGGATTATTAACGGAGTTATTTTAAATGGCCTACACAATTTGTTCAAACATACTTAATATTTTCAAAACTTATTAGCCATAAATATGAAAGTATATTTTTAGATTGTAGAAATCAAAAATCTTTTTTAAAACAATTAGTTTTTGAAAAGTTGGGTTTCAAATCTTTAATTCCAGAAACTCAATTTTTTTTTTTTTTCAACTAAAGCAGAAATTTTAACAAAACATTGTTTATCTGTTTCAGCTAATATTTTTATTAATAACTATGTTAAAGTAACAAATGATAAAATTAAGATCCTTAATAAAAGAAAATTGTCTACTTTAACTTCATAATGTAATGAAAAATGCCTTTTGGCTAGTTTGAAAGTGTGTTAATATAATTGTATTTGGTATCAGTTTTGAATATTATTGCATGCATTTTATATATTTGCCTTAGAATAAAAATATTTCATGATCTAAAAATTTATTAACCTGCATTTAGGATTCATTATGTATATCATTGCATATATCTTGATTAAGAATAAGAATATAAATTATTTTTTGTTTAGTGATAGTACTTTTTAGAGTAACTATTTAATATTTAGATATTATGATTTTGTATAAGATTAATATAAAGGGATAATATCCTAATGATTGAGCTTTGTGTTTGACTAGAAATATTCTGGCATTCATTAAGCTATAATTTTTTTGGATATCCCAAAGTGTTTCACTAAAACTAATTTTCATGCCATAAATGTAAATATAGAAACATATTTTTATATCATGAGGTTTTTTCTTATTGTTTTGGAATGATGTAAAATAATAAATTACTTAGTATAACAAAGTATTATTGTTAACATTCAAATAAAAAAATTTTTAGGATTGAAATAAATAAAATTTAGTTTAGGAAAAAATTAATTTCAATTTTTGTACAATTTATAGATAAATTTAATTCCACTAATAAATGAAAATTTAGAAAATATTTTTTTGTATTATATATACAAACTATAAGGGTTATTTGTTTATAAATTTTTTGAAATAAACTATTTTATTAAAAATTCATTTCTGGCACTATAAAAAATTTTTAGGAACAAAATAAGATAAAAAAATATTTCAGATGGGGAATTAATCTACTTCTTTAATAATTGTATTTATATTAAAAAAACGTTCGTGTATAAAACAATTCAAGGTAGATTCATACTATGGTTCTATTGGTTTAAATAAATATTTATCATTAAATATTATTTCTAAAATCAAATCTTCACAAATCGACATTCAAAGCAATGAAGAGCGCTATGAATGAACAATCTCGCCTGCTTCGATAATACGAGTAGTTTTTCATTAAAATCACGTGATAAATCCATTCTGTTGAGTTTGACTTTTTGTTTTTTATTCCAGCTGTATATTTTTATTTCTTAAAAGATGTTTAATTATCCCATAGGCTTTGAACATTCTTCATTTTTATTTGTGGCTACTTCGCAGCCAATATACTTTGGTAGAATACTCGTATCGTGCAGATGTCGCTGATGTTGGTTAATTTTTGTGTATAATATATAATATGTAACTATATGCGACAGAAATAGAAATAAATTACTATTGCCAATAGATTCCACTGACTGTTCGTCTACGTCTTTTGTTTCAGATTTGCAGCTTATTTAATCAGTGGGCTAAATCAATTTCATAAGGTTTCATGTGCATAGGGAGCTTGCTTTTCAAAAAATTTCGTCTAACACTATTGCAATGGTTAATGTTGGTTACTATTACTGTATAGGAACAGCACCAGTTCTTAATAGCTTTAATGTCCGCCGAAGTTACATTTGATATTATGTATAGCTTTTATTTTAAATATTAAGTGTTGCAATGCTCATCATACAATTTGTATAAAATACAAAATTCCACAAAAATTTTAAAATTAAGATTTAATGAAAACATAACAGACGATACAAACAGGCAATATATAGACGTATATGGCATTTTTATAATAAAAATGTTTTAGTAAAAGATATTGCAGCATCTGTTAAATATTTGTCTTTGAAAAAAAATTTATTACTGCTATTTAAATTGTATGTTTTATTTTATTAAAAATAACCCAATCAATATGAGGACACAAAATTTTGTTGTACAAAGCTGTATTGAGACGTATTCTTCTGTATGGTTGTCTAAGCAGCCAGTTTTTACACCAATTTGAGAAACTGAGTTTTTCAGAATAAAAGTCGTTCCTACATAGTCCTTTAGCAGGAAAAATATCTATTAATATGCATTTTTTTAAAAATTAGACGAGGCTTATGGATATTTTAATACTCATTGTATTTCTTCAATTATTAAATTTCAATGTATCTTGGGAAATTGGTTTTATTGCGTGTAATTCTCAACAAATTATATATAGTTGCATTTTATTAATGTTTTGATATTCTGTTTGCTTTTTATAATACATTGTCTATTTCCAATTTTTCTTATGTATTATATAATAATTTTTATAATGACATTAACGTTAGGAAATCATTGATATTTAAATTTCTACAGAGCTTTGTCTTTCTAATATAATTAGATCTTAGTGTCTATTTCAGTCCGTCTGATATCTGAGACTGTTAAATAGTTATAGTTTAATGCAAGATTGACATATGATGCTTTTTAATATGTTTATTCATCTCTTTTCATCATTGATTTCACAGACTTAACATATAGCCTTTTGAGACCCAAAAGAAGTGTCCAATAGTTGTGTCTCAAGTTTGTAGAGGGCATCAGATTGCACATTTTTCTGTTTAGTTTTTATTACTAATTGGCTGCAAAACTGAGAGCATGGTATGAAATGATTGTCAATGGACATGTTGCTGTGATTATTATTTTGTTGGTAAATAGGGATAATATCTAGTGAAAAAAATTCAGATTATAAAGTAGATATTTCAGGCTAAGAATTGATTACAGCATGTCAAATGAAAATGATTTTTCCAGTGAAATATCAGTGACAATGATGAGCTAGTTCATTAATTGATATATTATTACACTTTATCTAAAAACACTTCTAATATAAATTTTGTTAGTTATATGCAATTTATTATGAAAAGGAATTTGAGGCTGTACATGGACTTGTTTTATGATTGTATAATATTTTAGTAAAACACTCATATTCCCTAAATTGTACAAAATTCTTTTCTGCAAATTACACCTATAAATTAATTGAAAAACAATGTGGTTTATAATTTTCCTTGTGTAAATTAAAGTTTTCAATTGTTTTCATTAAAATTATTTTTATTTCCAATGGTGTAATTAAATATTTTTAGAATTTTTTTCATAAAATTATTTTGACGCAATACATTCCATTTTCTTTTAATGATTGTATTGTACAAACTGTATTTATGATTTCTATACTTATATTAGTACCTGGCATTTTACTTTTTATCCATATTGTTAAAATCTTGGATGAACTCGTGTTATTTAGTGAAGAAAGTTCAGAAGTATTATATTGATATAAGTCTTTATTTTTCTTTAATAATTTTTATTATAGAATATAAATTATTTTAAAAAGAAATCTGCAGTAATTTTTAATAAAATAGGCAAGATATTTGTGTTCCATAATTTAATCTTTTTTTTTTTTTAAATCATCCTTTTTACTTCTAACAATTAATGTTAACTTACACTAATTCAAAATCTGTCCATTAATTTAGCTTGCCGTTTGCTGATCCGAATAAATTGTATAGTGCTATTCATGTTCTTTCATTGAAAATGTTATTGATTTTATATTTGACATATCTATCTAGTTTAGATATCAAAGAAGAACTATATTAGCTTTAACAAGTATACATTGATATATAGAGTTTATGAATAAATGTGTTCTTTTATATTAAAAATGAGTAAAACGCTGTTAGTGAATATATTTACTCTTACTGTTTATTTTTGAAAGAAATAAAATTTTCTGAAATGTTGGATTGTTATCAAAACTTTTAAAAAGGAAAAATGAATTTTAATTTTGATGTTCAATGTATTGAATCAATACCATTCAAAAGTAAATAGGACGTAATAATGATTAGACATGCTTTGTCAGAGCATGTATGAAATTTATTATTTACATGTTTGTCTTATTTATTTTTTGAAATTAGTGAGTAAAAAAGGATAATGTATACCAATTTATCTTAATTGATTCAAAAGTTAGGTAACAAATACTAAAAGGTAATTATAATAATACATTTAAAATGTCCTAGAATATTTTATTATACTTAAACAGCTATACTTTTTTTTTCTTTTAATTTTTAGTAAACATTAAATTAAATATCAGCATGAAATCAAAAGTGAATTTTAATTTTTACTACATTTTTAAATCCAGCCTATAATTTTATCAGAATAATCATGGACAAGAAATTAAGATTTATTTTATCCGATGAAATTAATTTTCAGTTTATTATTTACGTAATTTGTGTTAAATATTCACTTCAATCTTCTTCCCAATTTTGTCAAATAAGTAAAAAAATAGAAAAAAACAATTTGAAGAAATAATAAAAAGTTTGAGTTTAGGATTCTTAACAAATAGAGCAAAAATCTATAAAATTCATATACTGTTTTAACTCTATTAAAAATTAATCTACATTAGAATATATTAATAACATTTAATTGAGTTAATAATTAACATTGAGTTGTTTAAAATGAATAAAATTAAATATTCTGTACTAATTCATCATTTTATTTATTTTTCTATGCAAAATAAGTACACCATTTTAACTTTCATGAATTTAAATATGTGTTATATAATTGATGAATGTTGATTTTCTATTATATTTTTTTTAAGGAACCAATTAATATTTTTGAATTGTCTTGATTAAATTTTAATGTTTTTTTTTCCATCTTAATATATGCTAAGAATGGATAAAAAATGAATCATTACCAAATTCTTACTCAATATTCATATGTTTCTGTCGAATATCAAATACTGTATTGAAGGAGGTGAACATAGTATTTTGTGTTTCTTTATGTAAAACAATCTATTAGAAGCTTATTTTAGTTACCTAGTTTATTTTAAATTTCGTATTTTCTTTTTTGCAAATATTTACTTCAATGTATTCTTTCATGTAATTAATATCCTCGCAGTATATGTGTGTATATTAGGTACTGGCACAAATTAAGCAATTATCAGTTATTTCATTGAAACATTCTGTATTGCTGTTATAAGTATGCAAATTGAAAATCTCTTGTAAATATAGACATTAAAAATTCTTTAACATATAATGACAAACCCTGCCAAGTCAACAGACAGTTTAAGGTCTCAATAATAAGGAAGAGCCGAGTTTGAAGATATTATCTAAATATTTAATAGTTCATTGAAACTTCAAGCTTCTAAATAAAGGAAATAAAATATTTATTTCTATTTTATATTTATTAATTCATGTAATGAAAGCTTATTGTAAAATTTGAGACAATAAATATTTTTTAAACATGTGCACACAATGAAAAAAAGGTAACAGCTTAAAGCATACTCTAACCTTAACCAGAAATCATCTACTGCAAGGAATTTTAATATAACAAAAAATTAAGATGTAGGTCAAGATAAGATGTCACATCGCATCTTTTTTTTGCTTCTGAAACCATGAAAAGAAAATACTCCATCAAAAAAAGAAATTTATTATTAGAAGTTAAATTGCATATTACTTAAAATTCATCTTGTCTCTCAGCTTGCAATGTCATCTATCCTTATTAATGTAAAAATTATGTTAAAAAAATCTTAATAATTTGAATTGTAGAAGAATTGCTTAATTAATGATTAAATTAGTTGGATGTTTTGTTTTAATTTTGGTATTCTTGTCATGCCATTGGAAATGCAACAAAAATGAAAAATTAGTTAATTTGATGAGTGTTAGTTGACACAATATTTAATTTATCTGATTGAAACTAGGTAAGACTATGAAACTACAATATATTTTAGAAATCCCATACTGTTCATTAGGAATTCTTTAGACAAATATTAACCAACGCTATTATCTTGATGGCCAAACAAAGCAAGAAATTAAAAAAAAAAAAAAAAAAAACTTGAACCCTGAATCTCAGACTAAAGCTTTATAGATACAATTTTTATCTTCCTGTTTTCAAGAAATTAAAATACATTAAATAAAATATTTTAGTATATTATTTCTTCATTCTTTTAGTATAGTAGTAATTCATTTGTCATTTTATATCCACATACTAAACATAGCAACAAAGAAAAGTCTAAGTGAAAAGAAAGATAAAATAATTTCATAATTCACGAGTAGGCTGTATTGCTTCAAAACTGTGTTGGCAAAATGTGGATGTTCCCTGTGGTCATAATATTGTGTGATGCAGTAGTTATAATGATTAACATAAAATATTTATTTTTATCACAAAAAATTAGCTTTCTTAAATTAAAGCACTAAAAATTTTTTTATTGGACGAGATGATAAAATGCTTTACAAATGTTGAATTTCATACTATAAAGGTAATTACATATCCTTGTTTATTAATATCAATTGTTCTTACAGTGGGAAAAATTAGGAAAATTGCCTTTTCTTTTTCAAACATTTTCACGTAAAAAGTTAATTTTTTAGTTCTTAATTTTTTTTATAATGTTGTAATCACGTTTATTTAATTTTTGTAATATTGTAGTCCCAACATTAAAATTTTTTATAATGTAATTTTTTATAATAAGACTCAAATTTTAATTCTAATGATTATTTTTACTTAATGTTTGAATAATTTATTAGATTAGTATGTAAAATATCCATTTTACATTTTGTCTGCAATTCGTGAAAAATATTAATATCTGAGATTTCACTTGACGGTAGCTAAATCTAAATTCACATGAACATTATGTTGTGAAATGAATTATGTATAAAATGGGAAATGAATGACTACTTTCTAATAAATTGAATAAACATTTTAAAGCTACACATTCTAATTTACATGATAAATCTAATAAGTTTTTTTCTCCACATAAAATGGTTTGAATAAACCAATTATTTCTGATAAAATATAATGACTTAAAATAATGAGAATTGTTAGCAATAAATATGAAAGCTCATACTTTAGATGAGTCACTAATTTCTGCATGCAGGCAAAAAATAGCCACACTAATGCTAGGAAATGAAGCTGCAATAAAAAAGCAAGATTCATCTGACCAACAATACAGTTAATAGGCTTATTATAGAATTATCTTTCAATAACGAGAAATGGATGCAGTAATAAACTTCAATATTCAAAGTTTACATTGCACAACGTTATTGTTAGTTTAAATTCAAATGTATTAGATAAAGTATGAAAATATAGATATAAACAAGCAATCGTAAATTGAAGGTAAACCTGAAAAAGAAATGTTTTATTAAAAACTTGAATTTTATTTACTAACAATAAATATCGATTTATAACCGTAAACTGCACAATGAAATTCACAACATCTCCCCATCGCGTTTTTTTTTTTGCATCAACTGTTGTTGCTATATATTTGCATAAACACCATTTAAATCCAACAACTCACTATATGTATAATTAAAAAAAAAATTGATAAAACAAAGTTATTTAGAATTTTAAATAAGAATATATTGCTACTTATAAATAGAAGTATAAAATTTAAGACTTTTTTTTTTTTTTTTTCCTTTTACTGTAAAACTAAGACTTGTTAAATTTTTCTTGGTATAAATTGCAATTCAATATGTTGGTGAAAACAAAGCTAACCATTACTAAATTTACTTAGTTTATTTTTTCTGAAATGTGCAAGATGCTACGTTGTGTCAACCAAAAGTAAAAAAAAATTGTTTTCCATAATTACTTATAAAAAAAAAATAGGAGATTTTTGAATTAAAAAATATAAATAAAAGCTGCACACAAAAATTAGGCCGAAAATGAAACTATATTTGGATTTGTTAATTTGAATTGTTTGTAATATTAGTAAAAATACCCATACTATTAATTCTTTAATTTTATTTATCTTGCAGAATGATATATTTTTAGGAATAGTTATGCCCTCTATAATAAACAGAGTAATATTTTTCCAACGAATAAAAAATTGGATAAATTAGCGATTATACACCACAGTTAAACATACCAATGAAATTAGATTTTTTTTGCCAATACTAATCTACCACTTTATTTTAAGAAAATTGTTTTATATAAAGTGTGGCGATTTATAAAAGATTATTCTTTGAAAACAAGATATTGAGAATGATTACGAATTCACCCTGGCTTTAATAAAGTGATTAGATATTCGCTCTCTATTCCCAGCTCTAAAGACTACGTACAAAAAATTGCTGTTAATTTCTATGATTCTGTTTCTTATTCCAATAACCAGGTCCTAGTAGATCTTCAAAATTTTGAATATGATATTTCTCTTCCCAGCAGCCGCAAACGCCCACGATACGTACGTACTCAATAATAATAAATAATGCGCTTCCTTTAGTTTCTTCCCAAATAACCCATGGTTGCTTTTCCCCTCGGCGCCGCTTTTCAAGGTCAAAGGTTATTTTCGCCTTGGCTCTGGTGGACTGAAACGATGGTTTTGGTTTCTTACTGGATTTTCTTTCTCTCGCATCTCGCGTAATTTTTATTTTTGTGCTTTTATTTAGTTACTCCGTCTGTGCTAAGATTATTAATTTCTCCTCTTGTTTTTAAATTTTGATTTCTCTTGTTTTTTTATTAAATTCCTTTTTGCTTCTTCATATTTCATATTTGTTGCTTTTAGTAACTTAATTGATTTGATTGTTTTTCTTATTAAATTTTCTATATTTTTTATAACTGGCAAAGGGCAAGACCTCACGTTACGTAATCCCATTTACCAGGTTGGAGGTTTGGTCGCCGTGCGACCAAGGTACTCCGTGTACTTACCCCGATTTGAGAACTCAGTTGGCAAATTTTGACATAAACGATTCCGGCATCATTGCAAACACTCGTCAATGTGCATAAGGTATAGATGACGTAATGCACATCATAAGCTCAGACACTGTTCTAATTGGTAACTACTTACTCATCAATAATCATTAGTCACTGGTATCTCGGTTACGCATCAGATCGTGTAGTGTTGCAAAGGCTGCTCTATTCTTGCGTTCTGCCGTGTCTCGGTCGATTGTTTTTTTCTGGCGCTTTTTTGTCAGGATTTAACCATTCTTGCCATCAATTGGCTTCGACATTTCGACCCAATTGTTGGACGATCTTTCGATTTTGCCCCTCCGGTTTTTTTTTATAGTAATCGCATATATTATACGATACACGTTTATATTACGCGAGAATATGAATGCGAAGCATTAGTACAGTTAAAGTAAATGGACAAAATCCTATTCAAGGGGAAGTTATGAACCAGATTTTTAACTTTACATCTAAACATCATCGGATACTCGGCTAAAAAAAAAAAAAAACACCGCACGCACATTTTTTTATTGGCTGCCGAAATCTAATCTGCTGAAAGTTTGAACGAAATGCATTTGTGTATGAGATTGTTACAGTCAAGTAAATCATTGAAATGCTTTTGATAAAGTTGCAATTGAAAAAGGGGAACATAAGTTTTATTGCGACACTGATCAGTAAGTTAAGTATGCGAATTTTAGAATTTCATTTTACTTTATTCTAAAGCTGGATTCCATTGGTTTTTAAAACTCGTGACTAAGAGTCCCATTTGATGAGACATTATCCTGATTATGTGATGTTCTAGGCTTAGTTTCCAGCTTATAAATCTGAGTGGAATATCAAAAAGACCTCTTCAATCAATGGGAAATCTGGAGTTATACAATCGTATTAGGGTAAGCTCGGTCTCATACGTGAATAGTTTCAGAGAAAAAACATTTTCAAACACTTCGTCTCGAATCTTCAGTCCTCAGTGCGAATCCAACGTTGACTACCGTTTCGTGCAATCTGTATATTCAGAACGATTTCCAAGATGCATGGAACGAATAAGGATGCATAGAATATTTTATTGCAATCAACTTATCGATAGGTCTTGGAAAAAATTCTTGAAATGTAATTTCACTTCTGATCATTGTTCAAACAATGGCCGGATCTTCAGATTATTTAATGCTAAAAGTAAACTGCCAACTTTTAAAAAAATAGAAATTTAAGAATCTCGTCAACTCTACAGATTCAATGCAAAGCAATAAACGAAAAAGGAATTTATTGTAGTATTGAACACATAGAATATGTAATGTTTAAAAAGGTATCTATTGCGAAAGCAGTCGCAATGATATTACAGTAGTCACAGTCATTTCAATAACTTTTACGTCCTTTTACGATGTCAACTTCTTGAACTTCTTCAGTATCTATTTTCGTCAGAGCAGTGTTATCTTTTGTCAAATTTGAAACTGATCGCCCTGACGAGATGTCATCCATTGTAGAATCCGCTCTTTCGAAAACGCTTTCATCACCTTCCTTAGAAACATCTGCATCTTGTCCAGTTAAGATGCAAAGTTCTTTCAGTTTGGATTCTGATTTTTTAACTTGAATGCCAGCTTCTACAGAAGGATAATACTCATCGGAAGATGTAGAACCTGTAGATGTACTTTTCTTCATAGGAATCCATTCTGGTACTTTAACACACCAATATGGAAGACTGAATATCAAGGGTTCTAACAAATGTTTAAACATTGTAGTTATTTCTCGTCGTTCTAAAATTCTAGGATATTTGGTGATAAAAGAGTTAAAATATTGAACAGTCACATGCTGGTAGTTTACATACGAGAGTAGGCGTCTGACAATGTAAGGGGTGTAGGCTCGATGAATCGACCACCAATCACCAATAGCCATGAGAGCAAGATGCTGAATGTTTCTTTTACGATGTTGACATACGCTTAAAATGGCTTCAACTACCTCTTGTGAAGCAGAATGAAAGTCCTTTGATTGTAGCGTGTTTTCCAAGGCGAGAAAAATCTTCTTTAAACACTTGTCTTTCAAAGTATTCATATTTAAGTCTATGGCGAGCTGTAATGCACAAAAAACGGACTCATCCGTTACAGTGCTGTCAATATAGTTTTCGCATATCAACTGTAATTTAGCAACTTCAAACTTCTTAGCCACTTTATATACTTCATGAGCAGTTGCCATATCGCGGATGTTAATTGGAACATCATATAAGAAGCTATAAAGAAAAAAATTCAACACTTAAGATTGACGCTAAATGGAAGGTTTTTGCTGTAATTTAACGTTGTTAGATCTATAAGATTCTTAATTGGCTGTTAAGAATAAAAGATACAAAAAATTTAAAATGTTGTATTCATAACAAGCTTTTTTCCCACATACATAATTTATTATAGGGTAATTTATTAAAAACACGACATTTTAGAAGTTAAAAGGTTTCGGTTGGTTGGTTGGCTGGCGTGTTTTCATGATGCAAGAGCTGAATTCAACCGTGCCGCTCCAGACATAAATCCTTAAATTTTGTAAAATTTCCTATATCAAAATATTAATTAGTTGCAACGAGTTAATTACCATATTTTTTAAAGACAGAGTTTTTGCATACCGTATTTTGGACGTCCGTTAGCTTTTTCTCCCTAGCGCGCATGCTCATAGGAAATTGCGCATGCGTATCTAATAATGTTTCCTATGAGCATGCGCGCTAGGGAGAAAAAGCTAACGGACGTCCAAAATACGGTATGCAAAAACTATTATCTCCCAGGATGTCAATAAAGGATTAGCAGCATTAAGTCTAAGTTGTCTCAGAAATTTAAATCTGAACACATTATGAAAATGTATTTAATAGATAAAACATTGCATTTTAAGCAGCGAAGAAGCTTTCTCTATGATAAAGATATCTATGGGTAAAATATGCATGTCCGATACGAAGTCTTGTTAATTTTAAATTTAAAATTCCGTTAGGCTTCGGAATTTTAGTACTCTACTGGTTTCTTGAATACAGATTTCTTGGATTTGAATACTGATCAACAGCATAAAATTGACATGGAATTAAAATAAACGAAATCTAAACTTATGCAAACTGAACTCATGACATGAGTTTGCAAGAACTTGCGCAATTAAGCTACATATTAAAATATTTAGAGCTTAATTTCCATTTAATCATATCTATCTATATACTACTGTGTCCAAAAAGTACGACCAAATTTCAATTTAAAATTAGCTGGGTTTGTGGAATTTAATTTTTTTTTTTTCAGGTTGCTGGCCTTGCTTTAAGCCTTCAAACCGAGACACGAAATTTGAGGGGAACATATGAAATAGAAAAGTTACTCGGGTTTAATACTACACCGTTCACCAGGAAACCCAAGAAGGGAAAGCAGTTTCTTACAATAGTATTACTAAAAGATCCACATGGCCTCGTAAAGGATCGCTATACTTAAGAAAATGAGCCATCACTTGGATCTTAAGCAGCTTCATAGCCAAGGGCAGGGTAACTACCAGACTATTGATACACCCGGATAGGGAAATTTATCATGCGTAAAGGCTCGTTCCCACCGAGGCGTGAGGCGTTGACCAATCACTAGCTTCACCACATTCGCCTAAAACCGATTGAAATCCACCGCTTGACCAACTTTCAGCCTCAAATGCTTGCTGCGTCATGCGACTCGGATTGAGCCAATAGTAGATCTGCCATCTAGTAGAAGTAACTGGAACTTCACTAGGAGCAAAGCGATTTCTGACGTTTCGGTGTGAACGGGTCGAAACATTTTTCTTCCCTGCCGCGTGACGCGTCGCCGCCTCACGCCTCGATGGGAACGAGCCTTAAAGAAACCGGATGAAAGATGAATTGCGAAAGATTAAAAATAAATCTAGTATCCACTCAACAGCCAGGATCCTCTTTTCCTGGTGCATGACGATCACACAAGTCAGAATGCTTACATTGATTTTCTAACAAAAAAGTTTGATGATCAAAATAAATCGCAATATATATATAATTAAATTCTATGAGAAAGCACAAGAACCGAAAAATACGCAAAACACAAGATAGTCTTAACAAATTGAATCGAAAACAATATGATCTGTAGTTTTGACGATAAAAAGGAAAATTAGATAAAAGAATGAGCGTAGATCATTGGAATGCCTTAGATGCATGATATCAGTACACATCTACATGACATGTGCTTCCTGAGGGGGAATACAAAGCAAAAGGTAAACTAGATGGTATAATTCTGGCCCACTTAGGAAAAAATCCTTGATAAAAATTCGTTTACTTTCTTGTAATACTAGAAAGAACCAATGCTGTAAATTGGTTATACAAAAATGCATGAATTTTTTTTTTTAAATAACACTGGACAATTAACGCAGTTCACAACATATTTACGCGAAATGCTATTTTATATTCTTTGGGAAGAGCAATATGATCCAAATGCACAATTATGGTCAAGCAACTGTAAATTTCAGATTTTACATATTTAAAGAAAATTAACACAAATGGGCATTTTAATTAAAATCATTTCTGAAGCTCTAATTTAAGCAATACACAATATTCAGTTTCTTCGCGCAGTTGTGGTATGCTTCCACCAGTTGAGGAGCTGAGTTAGCTACCGAGTTTTGAAGTCTCCTTACCTATTGCAAAATTCGAATTCAGAATACAAACTTAAAATATCTTAATTCATTACACAAGTGCCTTTTTAACTATTGAATGAAAAACGTTGCAAACAAATGGGCAACTGGAGAAAAACGCTTTAGCTAAAGAGCCTTAAAGTAAATTGATTGAAACTACCCTTTAATTCCTTTAACTAGATACCGACACTCTGACTACTGCATGAATAAAAAATAAACAAGTTAGAGGAAGGTGATTGGCTTATTGATGACCATGTTAAATAACACTCTTAAAACTTAACCACAGTCTGCGTTGTGAAAGTTTTAACAAGCAAATCTAAACAAGTTTATTAAAAATCCCAGGTCATTTGAAATTTAATGAACTTAACGTAGTTTGTCGTTTTATGTAATTAATGTAAAACCAAACTAGAATTCCATCATTTTATTTATGAAAAAAAGTCATTTAAAATTTTCTGTAACCAATGATTTTTCTTTTACTAATAAAACATTTTGTGAATTAATATGAATACTCCAGTTTTTCCCCATACAAGTCAACTTGCACAACTAAAATGTGCAAATAACTTCCAGGGTCAATTTTTACAGAACTTTAAGCCTCTCCTTTTCAGAAATTAAGGATATTTTATTGATTCTTCAAAGCACTATTTAAAATGCATACAGCGATGACCGATGCAGAGGCCAGAGAAAGACTCAAAAACATCGCTAATCAATACAATAGAGTGCTTTGAATAGAATTTTTATAGAATAGATTGTTCATTAGAATTGCACCCGACTATTTCAAGACTTGTCATATTATGAATTGAAATTAGAAAGGAAGTGCTCAAGTCAACTCTTGCTATCAGGCATACCTTCGAACTAACTTCCTTCTCAAAAGCATTGTCAAAATTGTTAAATTCGTGAAGGCATCTCATCAGACACAGTTTTAACAATAAAAATGCATCTTTTGTATATTTTAACACATACGTATATAGATTGAAAATATTTCGCATTTTAAAAAACTATATCGCATCTTTCATACCAAGAAAAGTTTTGTAATGCGAGTAAAACATTAAGTTGTGTAAATTCTTTAATGCTATGTTTTATAAGATTTTCAATGAAACAAAAGAAACAACGCTAAATTGATTGAGAACGTACAGGAAGTGCTTTGAACATGCAATTTCGAGTTAAAATTGCATCTTTGATTTCGTAATCGTAAAGTTTCCTTTTAAAACAAAAAAGTATTCTTCGATCTGTACGCATATGTAATAATAGACGCAAGGTGCATTTTGTTTTCTTAAAACTGTTCCAGAGATATCTTCATGGTGTTTTTTTTTTTTTTTTTTTTATCACATTCGATAATTATTTTAAGAGGGAAGCTAGTTCAAAGGTAACAAAAACTGAAATTTATAAATACTGAATTTACCAATACACTGAATAATACTGAATTTTCTGAAATTTTTAATCCACTGAAATTTATAAATACCCGATTGAAAGAAAGTACTAAAGTAAAACCTTGCTAATTAATTGCAATTCATAACACGCAAGAAGTCATTAGTTAGAAGGGTTTAATTATAATGAACAATCCATTTTATAAAATTCTACTTAAAAGCAATCAGTTTCTACTATAACATTCTTACTATGAAATATGGTTTAACTATGAAAACTATAAAGATCTGTACATTAAAGGTTCAACTTTTCATTTATAATAGTGCATTATTTCAGAGATTGTATTTTTTCAATTCCTTCTATTAGCTCACACTTTCCCTATATACATTTCGCTCAAATTTTCAATCGTTCATAAAATACTTTTTATTCATTCACTCAAGTTCAAATACATTTTTTCTGTACTTGTAGTGGATGACACTTGATGTTAACACAGTTTTTTCCAAATATTAATTCAGTAATTAAATTTAATTTTAGTTTTTTTTTAGATTTAAGTTGCATGTATCTACCAATAGATGGCACCAGATAAAAAAATGAGTGAAAATTTATAAAGGACTTTCTGCAATAGTGAAAAAGAGTAGGAATTGACTTAAAAAAATTTTTTTTGTATTGCTTGTTATCACATTAAATAATACTTTCAAGACAAGCTAGTTCAAAGGTTATAAAATACCACTGAAATTTATAAATACCCGATAGAAAGGAAATACTAAAGGAAAACTTTCTAATTGCAATTCATAACATGCCAGAAGTCATTAGTCTGGTTTAATTATAATGAACAATCTACTATATTTAAAAATTCTACTGTAACATTCTTAATATGAAATATAGTTTAACTTTGAAAACTATAAAGAGCTGTATATTAAATGCTTAATTTTTCATTTATAATAATGCATTTGTTTTGTTCTGATGCAGCTGGAAAACAGACAGTTGTCTTTGATTCCTTAAGGCAAGCGCTGCACCGACGTTACTCACTTAGCACTACCCAGGTGGCGCGTGTAACTTGAAGATAAGCCACGGACGCGGAGTAACAATGCCCCCGCAACGCTCTACGATCCTATTAGACCGGGGCCTACGGTTTAAAGTGGATTCCGAACCACTACAGACATCCATGGCACCTCCGGGACTCGAACCCGAAACCTGTGGTACCGAGCGCCAGAGCGCTAGCCACTCGGCCATTCAGGCCCTATAATGCATTATTTTAGAGACAGTATATTACTTTTTAATGTTAAGTGATTAAAAGACTTACTTTATCAAGTACCTAAACCCATTGGCTTCCACATCTGGAAAAGTAACAACCAATTGTTCACTGGCTTCTGATCCATAGAATAGGCTTTCGAATTCCGAACTACCACAGGCCAATACAACTCTATGTGCTTTGAAGATCACGCAGTGCTCAAATGGTCCAATTACAATATATATATCCGTAAACCTGTCGAATTTCCTGGCTGTGTTGAGCTTACTGGCTAGTGTATTATATTTAATTTTAGACCTCCACTCTGAAAATATAGAGCCATTAGTTTCATTAAAAATGTACTACCTTTATATTGCAATGAAACATTTTAAACCCTTTTTAGTAAAAAAAAAAAACCACCTTTTTCTATACAAGTAACATTGAGTTGTACCTATATTAGTCCAGAAATAAAACTTACAACTTTGACCAAATTCGAAGTTGTGTTCGAATAAAATGAAAACCTTTAGTTTTTCTTAGACTGTATAGTAAAGCTAATTGCAATACAGGTTGCTAATAGCATAAATGTAGACGATTAACTAAGTATTGCATCTAAATATTTAGAAGTACTGAAGTCCTTTATAATTTTAAATTACTTTAAATCTAAAGTTATTTCATTAAAGATACAAAATCGGGTTTAAAATATAAATTACCTTTGTTGTCTACAATCTAATACTACGCTTATGCTAGAGGTATACGAAACCCATGCTATCAAGTTCTATACGAATTGAAGAAATATGTAAACCCTACGAACTCTAGTTTACCAATGATTAACGCATATGAATATAGAGACAGTTTCAGTAAGCATTATTTGGATGAATAACCTGACGATCGAAATATACAATTGGCAAGGCAACATGAAAGACAGCCTTACGTATTAAACTATAGTTTTTCCGTTAGTGGATTCGAATTATTAAAACCAAAAGAAGCTTTAAATTGCAAGTTTTTCCTCTTCACAAAAATTATAGAATTTTAACTAGTTTCAGTTTATAATGCATCAAGTATAAAAACAATTACTTAGTTAGATTTCGAGAAATATAAAAAAAAAACTCCTAAAACTTAAATGAAGCAGTAAATACTAGTTAACGTTTGCCTCTAGAATCAAGTTAGCAACTATTTTTTTAAATGAATTTTGAGACAAATAGTAACTTACCCATGCCGACTTGTTAAAAACCACAAAAATTTTAACTCTAAAAGCAGAGAAATAAAATTCAAATATTTTATACAGATCAAGATATCTAACACTAAAGAAAACTGGATTGTTGCCATTCGTACGTTAAATTGTCTGCCAAAATCATTTCTATTTTATAAAGGCCACCTATATGGCTAAACAGAAACAGTGCTGGATTATCATATTTCGTGGGTAGATTCAATATTATTAAAATGGATCTAGAACAAATTGTGGATTGTAAATTTTGTTATTGATTCAATACTACAGTTGTAATAGAGAAGAAAACCAGGAAAAGGTATTTCTTATGCATATGTTAAATTTGCTATGTGAATTGGAAATAGTGATTACATGGTATTCTAAACAAATGTCAAATAAATTGCAAAATTTAATATAAATCATAATTTTACATTAAAATATGTGGGTCTGAATGGCCGAGTGGCCAGCACTCTGGCGCTCGGTACCACAGGTTTCGGGATCGAATCCCGGGGGTGTCGTGAATGTCTGTAGTGGTTCGGAATCCACTTTAAACCGTAGGTCCCGGTCTAACAAGATCATAGAGCGTTGCGGGAGTATTGTTACTCAGCGTCCGTAGCTTATCTTCAAGCTACACGAACCTGCTAAGTGAGTAACATCGATGCAGAGCTCACCTTAAAGCATGAAAGACAATTATCTAAGTGTTTGCCAGTTGCATTAGAGCAACAACAACAAATATATATAAAATGTTTCCCCTCAAATGATAGTTTACAGTAGGCAACAACACAATTTGTACTGCCTTTTTCTGTAGACAATGCGTTTGTTCAATTTTTGTGTGTGGTGTGTGCCTCGTATTTTAACAGCATTTGAATAAAAGCAGCATTAGCAAGCATAAATCTCACAGTTACAAGTCAACTCAAGTCATGCAGAAACAGAGTTGAAAAATGAGTAGATGAAGTGTTGATGGAACATCGGTCCTGGTGAATATCCTGAATAGCCCACTGACTGGAGAAGGGGGATGACAGTGCCTTCCGGGAAGACTTTTAGGATAACTGACCCCCATTTGCGTGTCGTTTGGGGGAAAACATCGAAAATCCCCTCCATGCAGCCCGATTATTGATACGAGACACTTTTTTACACATAGTGTCACAATCTCCATAGAGTCCGCATTTCTGAAAGCAGTGACTTTTCTTTTCTTCATACCTCACCCCCTTCATACATAGCTCCCTGCTAGTTAGAAAGTTGAGGTTGGAACACCACTGTCCTCATGAATACCCCGAATAGCCCACTGACGTCAGAAAGGGGTGAATAGTGCCTTCCAAGAGTACGTTCAGAGTAACTGGCCTATATTTGCGTGTCGTATGGGAGAAAAGCCGGAAAACACTCACCAGGCAGATGGTTGATTAGCGATACGAGACGGTTTTACACACATTGTCACTATCTCCTCGTTTCTGAAAGCAGTGACTACAACAATACCGCCAGTGGATTCTATTCTATGCCCTCCTGCACATCTGCTGCCTGCGTGTCGGAGCCATGAGTCGAGATAGCGCTAAGAGTCGGACTATTCCGGAAATGAATTTGTTAAATTCGTAGGAGGGTGCGAATCCCAGCCACAACAAGACTGCGATCCTGGAGGGTGTTCGTTCCTAATTAAAGTGGTACAATTTCGGTACAGGGTAACAGTTTCCCCAGCAATGCGCTTTAGATAACGCTGATTTTGCTACAGATCTGGCATTCCATTGCACTGAATCGGATCTAAGTACATGATATTTAAAAAACAACAGCATTGTTGTTGTTGTACTAATGTAGTTGGTAATACCGAAAGTTAATCATTATGTCATATGCAAGGGCTGCGCCCCTGTCGCTCTTTTAGCACTACCCAGGAGGCACGTGTAGCTTGAAGATATGCTACGGACACGAGTGACACTACCCGCACAATGCTCTACGATCATATTGGACCGAGAGCTACGGTTTAAAGCGGATTCCGAACCACTACAAACATCCATGGCATCGCCGGGACTCGAACTCAAAACTTGTGGTACCAAGCGCCAGAGCGCTAGCTACTCGGCCATCAAGCCCCCCAAACAACAACACTGTAAAATGTATACGATACTCGACTGTATAAAAAAGCGTTTATTAAAATATAAAAAGTAAGTATTCTAAAAAAAGGTATAAAAATTAAGTATACTAAATTAAAATATCTGTCACCTTGCATTAGTTTTGATTCGAAAGAAGTTTAATAATAAAGACTGTTTATATTTTTACATATTTTTTTTCGCCAAATGTTAATCTTATCTTTTTTATTTTTTTATCACCAATTCATTTATACTATTCAATTTTGCCAAGCTTAAGAATGACGTAACTGGTAACTTTTTTTTCCCCCCATTATCAGTACCATGCGTCTCCATTATCAGCGTTCTATTAGAACTTTCCAAAATACACTTTATTGTATGAAAATTTTGGGGTCACGCAAAGAAAAACGCAATCAATTAATTTCCTTGTTGTTTTTAATCTATCACGTCTGTTGCATATATATTTTGAAATATGTTTTATATAACTTTATTATGAAATCGTTTTTGGATGTTCAAATGAATACAGTTAATCAAAACAACTTATCATAGCTACTGTCGCAAAACAAAATACAGCTTTTACATTCAAAAAATAACTGTTGATAACTATGATTTTTTTTCCCCTCTCGTTGGAACTTAGTTTGGTTTATCGCTGTACCGTCATTTTATGCGCACTTCAGGCTAATTAGACCGGGACCTACAGTTTAACGGGGATTCAGAACCACCGACAAACATCCACGCCACCGCCAGGATTTGAACCTGAAGCCTGTGGTACCAACGGCCAATTCGCCATCAGGCCGCCCAATCATCGGAGATCTCAGATTTTATTTTAGTATGTCGTGAATCACTGTCGGAAATTATTAGGAAACCTGAATGTTGATATACGTTGTAACGACAGCCATCGTGTCTTCTCATTTCTGAAAGCAGTGGCTGCAATGCATACCCAAGCTGTGTTCTGATTTCCCCCTGCCCCCTGCAACATGCAAATGTTAAGTCTTCTTGCGATACTTTATTCCCCCTCTGTCTATCGGTAAGCCTTAAGAAGCATGCATATGTGGACAACCAGACTCTTGGTGTATAAAAAATGGAATTGGGAAGGTGTTGTTTAAACATTATTAGAAAATGTATTAACGATTTTAATCTCTGTAGAAAATAATGAAAAATATCTTCCTGAATAACGGGGGGGAATTATTATTGTGGTCAAAAAGTAAGACCAATTTTCAATTTAAATTCCTGGGGCTTATGGAATTTCATTTTTTTTTTTTTTTTTGGGTTGCTGGCACTGTCCTTGACATCTGTGGGAAATTTGACGTCAAAATATCCATTAGTGTTTGAGTTACGCTTGGCTTTGTGAGACGCTACAACTGATTCCGGTGATTTTTGAAATGTCTGAATGAATTCAGCAAAGAACTTGCATTCAATTTTGTTTGCGGAAACGTATAGAATGTTGCAGAAGGTATTCGTTGAGCATTCCTATATAGAAAAGAGATGTTTAGAAGGGGTATAAACAGTTCAAAGAAGACAGAGAGCGCGTTGGAGACGAAGAGCCTCGGGTCGACCATCAACCTCAATCAACGTAGCTCACGTCCAAAAAAGTAAAGATTTGGTGCTTGCAAACCGTCGATTTACAATTAGAGACCTTGCTGCTGATGTTGGAATTTCAAAAGGATCGGTCAATTTCATTTTGGGCCTCAAACACGTCTAAACACGTTCTATAAATCATCGGAATTCCAATTTCAAATTTTAGATAGTACCTCTATCTTGGTAATCATTACGAATCTTATAAAATAATACCAAATTTTTTATTGATGTGTTTGGAAATGAGGAAAAAAAACTTTATCATTATTTGTGATACTTTTTTTGTAATGTTTAGTGTATTGTACAGATACGAATAGCTGTCATTGTCAAATAGTCGAACTGCGAATGGAGTTTTTTACCTAAAATTCAACGATACCAGCAGTAAGATTCAGTTCAATTTACGTAACCTTTCCTGATCTATTTAACACGTATCTTCCATTTGGTAGTAAAAATATTCAGTTTGGAGTTCATTTTCGCCAACCTCTTCCTTTTACAAAGAATGGTAAAAAAATTATCAACAGAATTATTAAAAGTTCATGTTCTATATTAGTATGATGATGATGAATGAAGTGGTATATGGGGATGTGAAGCAGCAAGGGCTATAATCCCCTAATCACTATATATATGAACAGTTAGTTTTTTCCTTATTTTTAATATGTCACTCTCCACAACGCTCTACGATCGTGTTAGACCGGGACCTACGTCTATATTAGTAATAATTAATTGTAGTTAATAACATAATTGTTTTTATTGCCAAAATTAAAATAATAATTACTCAGCAAGAACTGGGGAGTTTGTGAGGATAGCGAGAACTTCTAAAAATACTCATTTTATTATGAAAACTATCTCTAAAATGCTGTTCATCAATATGGTGATCACGTTTGATACAGTTATCAGCCAAAACTATTCATGTCGATAATTATGACAGTTTGTTTGTCATTGGAAAAAATATTTTTTCAGCAAATATAACTCACAATCTAAAAAAAAAAATGTTGAGATTGTTGTTGTGTTATGTTGAGATATTTAATATGAAGAATATCTCTAAAATGCTGCACATCATTTATGGCAATCATGTTTGCTGCGCTTATCTGCCAAAGCTATTCACGCCGATGATTAAACAGTATGTTTTGCATTAGAAAAAATATTTTTTCAGCAAATATAAATCATAATCTAAAAAGAAAATATTGAGATTTTTTTATTGATAATAGAAAATTGTTGCATACCGTTACACTGACACCAATCCTCGATTTAAATTTCTCATTTATGCAAACTTATGAGCAGCATGGACCAAGATTTAAAATTTAGAGTTAGCTACACTATAACAGCATGCAGAAACTCTCTAATAGCCCTACATGTTTTTATTTATATGTTTAAAAAATGCAATATTTTCATTCAAACATAAGATGTTATAAACAAATACATGATAATAGTGTTATATAACAATCAATTAAGGTTCTTTTCAATTACATCCATATATCAGCGATGGATAAAGCAGATATTTCATTTGAGACGTTTCAAACACGAATAGATAAAAAAAATTATCAGAGCGAATGATCTTTGACTAAATTACTCGCAAATAGTCTAACAATCGCAATACCAGATAAAAATGAAAAGATATGGCAGAATCTAAGCATTGTTCGGAATGTATAGACTTTTCACACTCTTGATTTAAAAGCAAATGAAATGCTAAGTTTTAAACTAAAAATGAAATCTCTCATATTCTTTATTTTGTTTTTGTCAATTGAAATATTATGTGCTACAGCTCACTATGAAACAGGTAAAATTTTTATTTATTTATTTTAATTTTTATTATTTAAAATTAAAAAATAGTTTAGAAAACATTTTGTTGATGGATCTAGAGTACTCCTGTTAAATCATCATTATTTTTGCTTAAGTTATAACGAAATGTAGCATATGTAAGTTAAAACTTTATTAGTAATATTCTGGTAAATTATACGTCCTTATTTACTTATTTGAAGCCTACGCCTGTATCGTGAATCTATTATTTAGTTTAAATTAACCTTTAATGTGAACTTAACTATAGATTTTAACATAGATTTAAAAATGTGCATTTTGTTTGTTTTTATTTAAATGTTCCATTCAATCAAGAAAAGTTGTTTTATAGCTTAATTACAACTTTTGGTTGCTTTATTGTTGTGATGCGAAGTTTTTGTGTTAAAGTTTTTCTGTTGCTCTAATTTTTATCATTTTTGATTAGACACAACTAGACAAACTTGCAACATCTTTTCCAACAACAGTATACTATTATTACAATGCATACAGTGCATATTTATAATGTATATTAGGAAAATGCGTATTAGGAAATTCAACAATGCATATTAGGAAACTGATGCTATTATAATGCATATGGTGTTATTGCAATGCAATGCTATTACAATGCATATTAGGAAACTGGTTCATATGCCAGAAGGTAAACATTATCCTTTGTAAAAATGAATTCTAATAATCAGAAATTCTGTTCATGAAAAAAGAAATATTCAAAAGTAGATTTTTAAAAAAATTAACGTTAGTCAAAATTAACCATTGCAATTTAATTTCTGAGTAATTGATCTTTACATTTATTCCAAAAAGTGCCATTGGTTAAAACTGAAGGAAAGGTAGTTGTGAATATTTTTGTAGTTCTCTTTGTTACCTGAAGATACTTACTTCCTTTTGAATTAAATTCGTTATGGAAATAATCAAGCAACACAGCCATGCCATTACAT
This sequence comes from Caerostris darwini, assembly GCA_021605075.1. Lineage (NCBI taxonomy): Eukaryota > Metazoa > Arthropoda > Arachnida > Araneae > Araneidae > Caerostris > Caerostris darwini. The sequence continues at coordinate 44,279 of BPLQ01009943.1, forward strand.
GAACATTTTTGTGTGTATTTCCTATCTTTATATAAGAAATAAAAAAAGGTATTACTTTATTATGCTGCTATAATTAGCATGATAATTAATGACAGATATTGAATAATTTTTATAAATCATATATTTTTTTTAAAAAACACTATTAGATTTGATTGAGAATGCATTTCAACAAAAAATAAATAAAGTTTACATAATTTTAACTAATAAACTAAGAAGACAAAATGTCCAAAAATAAAGAAGGACTACAGAATGCCCGTGTAGTGGATTTTGCATCTGATATCAATCATCAATCATCTGCAATGCATCTGACATTAATCTTCAGTCATCTGCAATGCATCTGACATTAATCTTCAATCATCTGAAATGCATCTGACATTAATTTAATTAATGACTCATCTTCAGCATAGACACTGGAAGTTTAGTTCGGCTTCACTTACCTGATCCCACACCGAGCTCTTTCAATTCGGTAATTCAACTTGATATCCACCTAGCTTCTTCAGGATCTTTTTTATCCCAGGCTTCAGGTTCGAATTCCGGCGGTGGCATAGATGTTAGTTAGTGGTTCGGAATCCACTTTAAACTGTAGGCCCCGGTCTAATTAGCCAAAAGTGTGCACAAGATGACCGTAGGGCGACAAACCAAATCTTCAGGATCCTCTTTATTTGAGTTCTTTTTTCACAAATTAAAGAATTTTAATGTGGAAACAAAAATATTTAATAATATGCCCTTTTTTTATTGTAGCGTATGTTGAAGATCTTTGTAATAGCAATGTGCCAATTTGGAATTTAGGATCTGAAAACTCTAATTCCTCTGGAATATTAAAATCGTCCAGACATCAACATTTTTTGAAAGGCATGAACTGCACCATCATAATCCAACCACCTCTAGGATTTGGGGTGGTTTTAAGTGTGCGATACATAGACTTTCGACCTTATGTGCCCCACTGTCAGAGTTATGTACAGGTATGTAAAGATGATAATTACAATATTCAAAAAGTATCCTAATTAAAAAATAGTAATACTTTCGATTATGTACAATATGAAATTGTAGAAATTTTTAAAATAGTTTTATTTTTATTTATTTTTTCATAAAAATTCTTGCAACTCAGAGAGTAAACAAAAAAATTAATCAAACTCTTCTAAAATTTTGCATTCAAAAAATGAGGAAATATGAAAATCTCTCGTTGTGAAAGCTAAATATAACAAAAATATGACAGTCATTGATAGTTTTTTACTTTTATATTTATTCGCCTTTCTTTGTGTATTTAATCGCTCTTCTTCAAAAAAACTCTTGCAAGTCAGAGAGTAACAAAACTTAATTCTTAGTCTTAGCCAATTAATAAATTGAACTCTTCTAAAATTTTGCATTAACATTTATTCAAAAATTGAGGAAATATGAAAATTTCTAATAGAATTCGAGGGACTCAAAATGACCAAAATAGCTAAATTGTAAATCTGAGGTGTCTATTTGGCTCCTTAAATTTTCATTTATTGCTACGATGTGCAAAACTAACACAAATACTGGCTATCGTAATTTTTTTTTTCCTAAATGATATCTAAAATTTTTAAGAAGTTAATGTTTTCATTTCTAATGTATTTATTTTAAATTCTTAATTTAATTTATTTTTCATTCATTCACTGACCGTCAGCGGGAAAACGTGTTACGGACACCTAATTGTACCTGAGTAACCTAACTTATTTCTTTCTTTTTCAATTCCTTCTATTAGCTCACACTCTCCCTATATATATCTTGTTCAAATTTTCAATCGTTAATAAAATACTTTTTATTCATCCACTCAAGTTCAAATACATTTTTTTTTTGAACTTGTAGTGGATGGCACTGGATGTTTTTTCACATATTAATTCATTAATTAAATTTAATTAATTAATTTAGTTTTTTTTTATATTTAAGTTGCATATATCTACCAATAGATGGCGCCAGATAAACTTAAAAAATGAATAAAAATTATTTATAAAGGACTTTCTGCATTATATTGAAAAAAAAGTAGGAAATGACTTACAAATTTTTTTTTCATATTACTTGTTATTAGAGAGTTTTTGCATACCGTACGTTAGGTTACCGTAGGACGTCCGTTAGCTTTTTCTCCCTGGCACGCATGCTCATAGGAAACTGAGCATGCGTGCTAGGGAGAAAAAGCTAACGGACGTCCTACGGTAACCTAACGTACGGTATGCAAAAACTCTCTATTATTTAGTTTAATAGCGTAATTTTTTTCTTTTATCTAAATTCACGATGTAATTTCAATAATGTAAATTTAACTATATTAATGATTATGTGGAGGTTTTCGGGCTATAATTACCCCAAAGGTACTTCCGTTTCCGAAAACTTAATATAACAAAAATATGACAGCCATAGATATTTTTTTACTTTTAAATTTATTTTCCTTTCTTTGTGTATTCATATCATCTAAACTTGATGTTATTTCGTCTTACTTTAAATTCTTTACATGCGCTTATTATTCAAATTCTTTAAATTCTTATGCTTAAAAATTTTGCGAAATATATTTAAATGGCCAAATTATTGTCCTTCGATCACGGACTTAATTCGATATTAACTAAGATTGCATCTCTAAAGTCGTACTATCCTTAGACATACTAATTTGTTCTCTGTATAACAAAAGTAAATAAGTTTAAATCTTAATGAAATGACAAGACAGAATTTTGCTCGCATACAAGCCTTTGTAATAATCTTCTTTTCCTGATTTGAATAAATCATACTAATTAGTGTAATTAATTTCGACTTGTTAAACTTGTTTCTCAGGGGCCTGATGGCAGAGTGACTAGTGCTGTGGCGCTGGGTACCACAGGTTTCGGGTTCGAGACCCGGCTACAAACATCCAGGGGGATGTTTGTAGTGGTTCAGAATCCACTTTAAACCATAAGTCCCGATCTAGTGTGATCGTAGAGCGTTGTAGGGGTAGTGTTACTCGCGTCCGTAGCCTATCTTCAAGCTACACATGGCCCCTGGTTAATGCTAAATGAGTAACAGAGATGCAGCAGTTGCTTATGGCATAAAAATTAACTGTCTCTGTATTGTCAGCTGCATTAAATCAACAATAAACACGTTTCGCATATTTTTCAACGATCTTTATTTTCCTCTCTAAGGTAATTTTTGTTTTTCTCTCCTTACTCATTAACACAAATACATGGCCAAACTCGCGGCCCAGTGGCAATTGCCTTGTAGGAGGACCTAGGTTCCAATCCGCTGGTAGTATTGTTGCAGTCACTGCTTTCAGTAACGAGAAGACTCGATGATGATTGGTACAATATGTGCAAAAAGTGGTTTCACATCGATAGTCGGACTGCTTGATGAGAAATTTCCGAGTTGTCTCTTATACGAAACGCAAATGAGGGGCAGTTACCTCTCAAAGTCCTCCCAAAAAGCGCTGCCCTCCTCTCATCGCCCATCAGTAGGTTGTGTGTGGAAAAAATAAGTAGTACATGAAATCCACCAATGTTACACAAATACGTGAACGTTTGACAATATTATAACTGTAGTTTGCTTCTCTCTGTATGAATGTAAATTAAAAAAAATAAATTAAAATAAAACTCTTCTTTATTAATAATCGGCAATAATTGTATAGTTTTAATATTTGAAAGGACATTCCCTGTTTGCTTTATTGCAACCTCAACTACGTGTTGTGGTGAGTCTAATTAATACGAGGACTATATTTTTTCAACTTCCGATGGAGCATTAAATAAAGACAAGTGTGAATGACAAAATGATTTTATTACCAGGAATTGTGCACAACCAATGTTAATTTTCTACGTAGTCACCGTAAACACTGAGACATTTATCACATTGGATGATAATTTTCCAATACCTTCTTCATAATGGGTTGCCACCAGTATATTAGGATAAGTCTCCATGGCGTCTTGAAGCCCATCGTTACCGTAACGTTTTTTCAACAGTCACTTGGTGCCAGGTCTGGGCTGTAAGCAGGGTATCAAATACTTTTTATTGAAATTGTGCAAGCTAATTGGTTACCACAGCAGTATGCGGACGTGGGATGTCATGGAACAAAAAAATTCCAGCAAATAAACTCTAATCATCCTTCAAATAATTTCTGCCGGTGATGTTCTCTTCTGCCTGTAGGAAACGAATATCGCAGTGCAAATCCCACTTGGTGGGAGAGTCAACCCCGGTCGTCATGTTAACCAGCCATCAGCACAGCTCCAAATAATGTTTTGGACTCGGCAGTAACAAATTTTATAGTGAGTAAATTGCAAACGAGGGTTTGGGCCATTTTGTGCACACTTTAGGCTAATTAGACCAGGATCTTCAGTTTAACGTGGATTTCGAAACGCTAACAAACATCCATGCCAAAATCATGGGCTATATTTTTTTTTATATTTTAAAATTATTTAATATATAAATATAATAGGATATGTTCACCAGGATTCGAACCTGAAGTACCAAAGACCAACTGGCCGACTTGCAAACAAAGTCTGTAAAACGCGTCGATAATTAGGCTGCTTGGTGCGAATTTTCCATGTTTTCTCCCATACGACATACAAGTGCGGTGCAGTACCACTAAAAGTAATTCCAAAAGGTATTGCTCTCCCGTCAACACCCGTCGATGGTCTGTTCGTCACATACAGGAAGGTCACCGATGCTCCACCTTGACCTTTCGAACTGGTAAGGGGATACATAGTCCTTGGAAGGGGGGTAGGGTGAGGTGTGGAGAAAAGAAAGTTATTTTCTATTCCACTGGCAGCAATGTTGTGGTTATGGCTTTCCGAAATGAGGAGACTCGATGGCGATTGTAACAATGATTTTGACATTCATGTACAATGTAGAAAAAGCATCCCGCGTCGATAGGGAAGTAGTTTCGACTTTTTTTTCAAACGGCACACAAATGTGGGGCAGTTACCCCTAAAAGTCTACCCCACTACACGTATAGCTTGAAGATCTGCTACGGACGCGAGTAACACTACCCCCACAACGCTCTACGATCCTATTAGACCAGGACCTGCGATTTAAAGTGGATTCAGAACCACTACAAACATCCATGGCACCGGCGGGACTCGAACCCGAAACCAGTGGTTCCGAGCGCTAGACATTCGACCATTAAACCCTGGTTATACATTATAATTTTGAATGATCGTAGATTAGTTTAATAGGTGGGGAAACATACCTTCAAGAATTAAAAATAATTTTATTCCGCCGCGCTGGGACTCGAACCCGAAACCTGTGGCACCGAGCGCTAGTTACTCGGCCATCAGAAGTGCACGTGCTATTTAAATGAATTAACTCCTCAGTACGTATAAAATAGAAATTGTATAGATGGACTTGTCACCTATTAGCGCTATCGGAGGTTGAAAAAAAAAATTAGTCCTTGTAATTTGAGACACTTTACCACATTTATATTATTCCACACTTCTCAGAGATTGTTCTGTTTGGTTTGTCGCTCAACGATCATCTTGTGCACACGTTAGGCTAAACAGACCGGGATCTACAGTTTAACGTGGGTTCCGAACCACTGCAAACATCCATGACACTGCCTGGACTCGAACCCAAAACCTGTGGTACCGAGCTTCAGAGCGCTAGCCACTTGGCCATCAGGCCCCCGAGATTTTTCTGTAGAGCATGTTTGGATTTTATGAAATATTGATTTAACAATGTTAAAGAAATGTTTGGTTGTGACAGACTGTAGTAGAGTAATATTTGTTTGTAATCGTGTGTACTTACGATATTAAATTTTTTTTAATTAATATGATTTTTTGGGCAAAAGCATCGTTTATTCAATATTTGTTGCCTGGAAATAATATTAACTCAATCTCATGAGCGGATATAGATAATGCTAGATTATACTCTGAAATATTAAAAAGCTACATGTATGCTTTTTATGTGTCATTGACGGAGTTCTTATCAGGAACCATAAATTAAGATATGAAAAAGTTCGTATCTGAAGTGATTCATAATACGATACACAAATGCGGGGCAGTTACGCTTGAAAGTCCTACCCGGACAGTGATGTTCTTTCTACATAACTAGTCGATAGGCTGTTCATAGCATATATAAGTAGAGCACGAGGCTTAACAATATAGCACAAAAAAAAAAAAAAAAAAAAAAATCGTAATTCATACAAATCTACATTTTTATCAGTTGATTAGGAAACCGTTATAGTTAAATAACATCTTTTGAAATGAACAATAATATAAGTTGATAATTAATTTTAAAAAATTAGAATTTAAACTTTCGACGATGTTATTAATTAACCTCTTTAATAATAAAAATTAATAAACTATAAATACATTCATTATCAGTGGCGCAACAGCCCCATGGTGGGCCAAGGCCGCCTGCCTGCTAGCAGATTCCTAGATAGTAGATGGTTTCTTTTCTACCGGGTAGGGCTGTCAGCCGTACGCGCAACGGTCAGATGAGACAGGGACCTATGATTTAAAGTGGATTCCGAACGACTACAAACATCCATGGCACCGCCGGGACTCGAACCCGAAACCTGTGGCACCGAGCGCTAGTCACTCGGCCATCAGGACCCATAAATACATTAGTTCAGCAGATAAATCTATTTTTAAATATATTACACTTTTTTTTAAAAGTCTTTTCTTTGCAGTCATATCAAATTCTTACAAGATAATCGAATTTCTTAAATATATATATATATATCGATAGATTTATGGATATCGCAAATAGTTTTTATCGAGAGAAATTTTTTTGCGCAATCTTTAATGTTTAAGTTAGTTAAATATTGGCTATATTTTACAAATAAACATTATTTACATTTCCAAGTATTGCATCCTAATGAAGTTTGATCAAACTTTTCCATAAATTTAATTTAAGTTATTGGGAAATTTGAATAAGCAATATTTAAATCATATCAGTACTTCATCACAGTATTTCAATTTTAATCCCCATGCTAATATCCTGAATAATTATTTAAGTTGGCTATTGAATACTGTCGAAAGATTTGCAAACTGAGTTATGAATAATTTGACATTAAAAAATTACTTGAAATATTTCATTTTAGCTATATAATATTTTCATTTATATATATTTCATTTTGAATTACTACTGAACTAACTTTTTTTTTAATTAAAGAGTATAATTTAAATTTATTTGAATATTTGAATTTTGTCATTGAGCTCTTTCATTTGCAACGAACTATATTAAGAAAAAAGGATAAAAAAGTTGACGATACAATAGTTTTTAATACAAAAAAGACAATAGTTTTGTTTACAAATTAGTGCCACTTTGCCATTCATATTTCATCACTACACTTTAATATTATGCTCATGTTCACATTTAATATGCTTGGTCTGCTTTAAATATCACATTCTTTAATATGCTTAAAAAAATTTTTAACTTTAAATATTAATATTTTTAAATTTTACATGAATATTAGTTCTTTCTCAAATATGAAATAATGAATGTTTAATATATTGAACAATCTATCTATCCTTGGAGTTTACATAAATTTTAACTTTGGTAAACAAAAAATTATATAAATGAAAATTGCAAAGTAAAATATTTTGATATTTACTGAGATAGATAACACAAGGTTGAATTTACTAGTTATATCATATTTAGAAAATAATATTTTATAATTTACTTGCTGAGAGACAGAAAATATATTTGATGCAACTTTGTAAATGTATCTCATTAATTATGCAACATTGTAAGATTACTATTTGTCATAATAGAGAAAAAAAAAATGAAAATGAATTTTAAAAGAAAGATCTTGATTAACATAAATTTTTAGTCAATATCAATTTTTAAAAGACTATCTCTAAAATAAAAATATTATTTCTCAGAATAATTGTATAACAATAGATAATTAACAGGTAGCATACTAAACAAAGATTCATAATTCAAAAGGTGGATTTATTTCCAATATACAAAAGTGAAAAACAAAAATGTTACAAATCTTACAAATATACAGTGTAGACATGAAATATAAAACACCTTAAAAATTTGATACAATTAAGAAGTATAATATACAAGGCTCCCACAGCAAATTAAAAAAAAATGTTCTTAAACATTTTAACTTCTATGGCTAATTAAACACATAAAACGTACCTAAAATTTGCATACTACCTTAGAATTTTATATTATTCTTATTCAACAAATTTTGTTTTATAAAATCAAGGAATTTGTTATGTTGAAGGGTTAAATATTATTCATAGTACAATTGAATGAAAAGTAACTTCTTTAAAAATTACATTAATTTTTTTATCGATTAAAAATGCTTTTAAAATATTTCGGAGAAAATAGTTATAAAATTTATTTACAAGAGTTAAAAATTTTTTACTGTATTATTCAAATTAGATTCTGCATCCTAAATTACACAAGGTAAAATATAAAAAAATTGGATATATCATTATGTTAAAAATATAAATATATATATATACAAGATCTGTTGATAAACTACATCAGGTTTTTTTTTTAATGGAATTTGGGATTTATTAACAGAGCTTTTAAAATAATAGGATAAAATTCCCTCCTTTATTCACAGCATTTTATGTTAGTCATTCATTTAGTTAACACTTCCTTACATATTTCTTTGTTTGTGCAGTATATCTTATATGTATACATAATAAATTATTTGCAAATGGCAGCCCTGAATTGTAAACAAGTACAATATACAAGTAGTATTATAAGTAGAAATATAAGTCTGAGAATATGTAAGTATTCATCAAAAAAATTAAATAACTAATTCTCTTATAATTTTTGGTATAATGGAGTACAAAGATGAGAAATCACAAATAAGCAAACATAATATATATATTGGTAAATGGAAGACTGTGTGAATAACAAACAAATTTTGAAAGAAAAAAAAAATTAAAACACAGAATGAAATTTTTCTAATGAATAGTATTTAGCAAGCTACATTTTGAAAAAAAAAAAATAAGCATAGTCTGACCAAGAATAGAGCAGAATGAAAAACATCTGATTTAACGACAGAACAGATGAATCGATCACTTAATAGGGTGTGCTGGTTAGATACATGTAGCACAAAGCTGTTTTGAAAGAAAAAAATATAATAGTGTGGAAATCTTTTTTTCTAATATAGTGAAACTTAAAACATTAAAATTCTTTTTATTGCAATTACGATCACTCTTAAATGAAATTTCCTCTCTTATGATGCCACGCCTTTTAAATCCATCTGACTTGGTAGCTAGTCAATTTTCCACACTATCAGTAGTCAGACTATACTGCCTATTGATTTACTTCAGATTAAATTCCAAAAATGTTACATTGATTAATAATTTTCAGTTCTCATAATTTAATTTTTTTTTTAAATACACAGGTCATATATGCATTGATACAACTTGTAACAAAAATTATATTTTATTTCTATTTAATATATGTCATTTGAAAAGAAAGATTCCTAATTATAAATCAAATTAAGTACATGGTGTGTTGATAAAATTACTGTACAAATGTTATAAAAATATGCTTCAATTTATCTATTGAAAGTATAAAAAGAATCAAAATAATATTATTAAAAGAAAGTTTAAATTTTTATAAGAACTTCAGTTTCACAGCCAAATGCTAATAATAATAATGCAAAAAATGTGAAGGTAGACCCAAAATTTTTTAATAAGACACTTTCATAGTTAAATGAATAGTAAATTGTTCCAAAAAGTATATAATCAACTACAGAGATTTTAAAAATGTCCATTAATATCAGGAAGTAAGTAAAAAATTATGTGGAATTAAACCTGAAAAAAGTTATTTTAAGAAAAGATAATTCATTGATATTGAATAAAAAATTTATCAAAGCAAAATCACTCTGAAATATCTTGCTTTTATAAATAGCATATAATCATTTGAGCCCATATATAACTGCACTCATGTGAAATAATTTATACATTATAAATATTCATCTCTTATGTGATTGCTTGTGTAAGTCACGAACAGTTCTATCTTGAAAGATATAATTTTGGATGTTTCTTCAGGATCACATTTAGAAGCAAAACAGCATAAGAAAGATGAAGTTTCATATAAATTTTGAAAAGAGTATTCAGAAGTAAATTCACATTCTAAATTACATTGGCTTTTTTTTTTTTAAATTTTGTTCTGCGGATTTTCATGAACATCATTCAGAATTATAATATTTCACAAAAATGTTACAATAATATCTCATTAAAATTTTTCTTTATCTTACATAAGTAAAGCTCAAGTTATAATAAAAGCTCACTTTACAGTAAAAATATAAAATTTTCAGGACTAGAAAAAATGAGCTCATACAAAATTATGTTTTTCTATCACTTGAGGCATTTACTATTTTTATTTTAAATTCGATCAGGAACTCTGAAATCTTTGGCCAATAACTTAAAATTTGTTTGATGCTTTTTTTAATACATATATTATTGAGTCCTAAAGCCTAGCAACAGCTGGGCTCTGGTCCCATTACTGTTCCGAGATTCTGTGCACGAGAAAATATTATTTAATCCATTAAAAGCAAGTTGCTTATGTAGAGAGAGAATCAATCTTGGGAAACGTCCATTTTTAATCTCCAATTGAAAAAAATCAGCTTCAAGATCACGAATGCAATTCAATGCAGACATCTGATTCCCAAACGAACTGAAACAGGGCAAAAAGTTCAAAAAAGTTTGCAACAATGTTCGACGTGTCTGAAAAGAAAAAATGTAAATAATAATTTACACCATAAATAATTTCAATTGCTTAAGATAAGTATAAAAAGTATGTTTTAACTGTAAAATAGGCATGATAATAATTTTTTTTTTTTTCCAAGAAGGCTTAAATTTCAGTTTTGCACAATATTCATCCCATTGCTGCCAACACTGGGAAATGAAAATTAAGCAGACTATTACAGTAGAACTTCGTAAGTCGAACTTCAAGGGAGACGGCAAATAATTTGAGTTATAGAGTTTTCGACTTCTGGAGGATTTCGACTTACGTGGATTTTGTAAGGAAATATTTGATTTGTAGAAGTTTAGATTCTTTCTAACTTATTTTGAGTTAGAGAGGTAAAATAAATAAAAATTCAAGTTACAGAGGTAATAAACATGTTTATTGGCAACTTAAAAGTTATATTATGTACTGCAATAAAAAATAATTCCGAAACAACTTTAAAATTAAAAATATTATGTATTAAAAAAGTCAGTTACTATTATTATTATTATTATTTTTTATTATTTTTTTTTTTTCTGCTTTAGACAATTTGATCGTTCTCTATAGCATTATCTAAGCTATAAAGAGCAGAAAATTCTTTTTCTTCCGAGTTGCTATTTCATAGAATTGGTTCTTCTATTTACTATATACTCATACATTGTTTTCTAAGAAAAATGACATGCATTGTCAGCAAATCCTTAACGTCGGTAACTTATTTTCCTTCGAGCTATAGAGGTAATTAGTTTCAAATAATCTAGTTGTAAAATCAAACATTGCTAATGTTCGAAATACAGAGGTTCAATTTTTTTTTTTCGAGTTACGGAGGGAAAATATATACCAAAATGGCTTATGGGGATTGACTAATTATTTCGACTTATAGAGGGTTGAAATTTCGAGTAATGGAGGTTTTGATGCTTGAAGGGAAGGGAACAAAAAAATTTTTCGAATTGTGGAGGTTTTCGACTTAAAGAGGTCCTATTGTACATGAATAAATTTCACAAGAAATGTTAGCATTTCTCCGAGTGAACACTATTTAAAACAGATACATTTTAGCAAGTAAAATTCTTGATAAATAATTAAAATACATCTTTTGTTATTCATAGTTTTTATTTTTCTTGAATAAATTAAATATATGAAAAATAATTAAAATACATCTTTTGTTATTTATAGTTCTTATTTTCCTTGAATAAATTAAATATATGAATAGTTTACCATAACTTCTATGCTTTGATATGGAACATGCATAAAAATAAACATGAAAAAAAAAATCATAATGCAGTTGATTTTTACTTGATAGAAAATCCCTACAATTTAACAATTTGATAAAATAAATGGAAAATAAAAAATGCTATGGTAATCTTTTTTAGAACCTAGATAGATATTATATATATTTTAGATATTTTAAAACTTAATTTATCATGATGGCAAATTTCGAAACAAGATATTCTCGCATATATTCTCATATTAGATAGCATTTGTTCATTTGTGATAGATTTTACAGTTTCATAAATACAGATTTTCTTTGAAATTCTTATTTCTTGTATAAAAATCATTTTAAGAAAGTTTTCTGATTTTTAATAAAATTTGCAAGATTTATAAACAATTAAGAAATTTGGGAGAATTGGCATGTATATCATCCTTTTTTTACTTCTGTTTACATCTGTATTTTAGTGAAAAAATTTTCAAATCAGAAATAAATCTAGCAAACTTTAACAACTTAACAACTTTAATAAAATGTCATGTGCAAGTGAAATTTATATAAAAAAATATACTTATAAACCTTATAAAATAAATTGCTTATAAAGTTGGTTGAACTAAACAAATAAAAAATAAACAATATAATATAAAAACCTAATTTCTTTTCAAAGTAAAAGGAAAAGTGAACATTAAATTAAATTTAATATTAACATAGTTGCAATTTCTTATTGGCATTTTTTTTCATTATGTCTAGTTAATATTTATATACCAGTAATCGGTTGGAAAACGTACAATTAACCGAGATTGTCGAGATTAGAAGAATGTACAATGAATTGATCTGCACAATATACCTTTTTTGTGCAGAACATACAATTTCCATTTTCATAAATTTGCTTTATGCTATAGCCAATTTGTGTTTAAACTTTCTGCTAATAACCGGTTTGGATCGTATAGATTTTATATGTATATTTAGATTTTGTTATTTATAAATGGTAATGATTTGTTTTCTTTGGTATAAATTCAAGATTATCCTCAAGCAGACTTCTAACATCAACAACACTGCTTACGTTGTTTGATGAAATAGGTACTTATGGCTGAACATTTCAGAAATGGTTCTAAAATATGTTATCAATTTTCATGCAATTATTATCATGTTCTATATTGCTATCATTTAATTCACTTGTATTAAAATTTTAATATTAATAAATCATTTTTTAAAAAAAAGTTTATACTCAGATTAATAATGGTAATAAATAGCCATTAATAATTTCTTCCGCATTGTTACTAAGATGAAAAATCAGATAAAGTATAGGCAAATATTTCACTATTATTAGCCTTTTCCATTGCGATAATATGTAGCTAAATTTTTCAGTTTAAATAACTTTTTAAAAACATTCTTTCTGATGTTTCATTTCAACAAGACATTTTGTCTTCGCCTCTCTGTAATATTCTAAAATGAAATGAAATTGCAATAACATGAACTCTATTTCACTGCTAAACTCTTCTTTTGCATGTTTTTCAAAATAATGAACAGTATTAAACAGGTTAGAAAACTAATTCAGAAATGCTTTCTTTAAATTTTACCAGACATTATGCTTCAATTAATATCCCTGAAGTTGAGCTCATCAAAATATCTTGGAACATAATTTTATTTACCAACAAAAAACACCCAACCAGTATAACATATTAATGTCCTACATTAAAATATCTTTTTTAATCAAGTAGATAAAGAAAAGTTAGTATGATTTAATACAATGAAATAAAAATTCTACATTTCAACAAAGCTTTTTAAAAGCAGAACCAATAAAAATTAATTAAATTTAGAGATAATGTAACAGCTTTCAATTTGCTGTAAAGAATGCTGCTATAATAATTGTCCATTTCATGAATATTAAAATGAACCGCCCATCAGAAAGAATACCTATATGAATAACAAGACTTATAAAATTTAGTTTTTAAAGAAAGAAAGTTTACCTTTAAACTTTTTAACCATCTTGAGTAAGAAAATTTATAACCAAATATCAGAATCTAAAATAAAAAAAAAAGATTGTGAAATCCACCTTTTACACCTCATGTTTTTGTTATCAGATAATAATCATATATTACATATCATCATATTTTTACAGGGAAAAAATATTAAAAAGCATATATATATATATATACAGAGAGAGAGATTTTAACTTTTTCTTTTAATTGTTTTCTAGACAAAATAAATAATTTAAAAATGTACTTAACACATCAAACCAAGTACATTTATAAAAGACATTTAGTAACTAATTATATATTTTTTTTTTAAAAAAAGGAAGCTATAAGTCAATAGCAAAGTTCAAAAAACTGTATACACCATAAAAGATAATGTATTTAGGAAATTTATATAAAGATTTATCATAACTTTAAATACTGGTTTATTACAAGAATTTGATAAAAAAATTAAACTGAATTTATTGAATATTTTTTATTTCTCAACTCCATAGTTTAATATCTTAAGAATAAATATTCAAATAAAATGTCAATGTATACAGCCAACAGTATGCACTAACAAGGAATGACAGATTATGGATAAAACCTATAATTTAATGTGAAATTTATCACTGATTTAATATAAATATTAAAATACCCAAGCATGTGTGCTAATTGTAGAAGTAACAATTTTATGCTAATATCAATGTATATATATTTATTAATGAAAATTTGTTGCTTATCTTTTAAAATATTCACGTTACGTGATCAGGAAAAAAAAAAAAAAAAAAAAACAGGAATAAACGCTGCTGTATAAATTCATTTAAAATGTCGTTTTCGCTAATTAACTGATAAAAATGCTAGATTATATATATATATATATATATATGACCCGCATGAGGAGCAAAATCAGTTCAATAAAATGATATCGTAATACAAACATACAACAAATATGATTATTAAATTAAATTATTTTCTTTTTGCAGAATAATAAATTAAATAATTAGACGAAAACAAATATAAACGTACTTTAATAAAAGTTCCTAAAAATGTAGAAAACAATGGGTTTCTGATAACGTACAACGCAGATATTGAAAATTCCCAGATGATGACGATAATAGCCTCGTTTCGCAAACAATACGATACCTATAGACGAGTCTATTTTCCGTAGGTAAATACTAAGTATTTTCGACTATTGAGAAAATTTAGCGAAAAAACGTATATTGCATTCTAGCTTTTCATCAATCTCAGTAATTTCCTCTGTGCTTAATAATTCAATTTAGCTTAATGAAACGATGTTTTTCGTTTGTTAGGAACACATAACTCTCGTAAATTCTATAGTTTTCTTCAAAACAAGAAACAATAGACTCCAATTTAAATTATACAACATTTTATATTTTGGTGTTTTTTTATAATAGGCACAATAATTTTTAAACTAAACAAAAAAAGCCAAAATATAAGCGTAATTTTTAATTAAGCGAATTAGTAATTAGTTTTTTTTTTTTTTTTTTTTTTTTTTTTTTTTTTCATTATTAATTTATTAGTTACAATTGTTTGTAATTTATAGCAGTTTATTTTCGGGGTAACGAAATATTGCAAGTGTGTAAATAATCTTTTTGGTTTACAGAATGAAATTAATATTTTTTGAAAGTAACAAGGAAAAGGACATTAAATATAGAATATTAAATATTTTATATTTCTATGAATTTAACTACTTTTTAGACATTATTGTGTGTTATTTTGTTTCAAACCATGGAATTTAGTGTTTGAAATTTCTAAATCCAACTATAAAAACAATACAGTGTAATGTGAATGCTGAGAAATAATATAAGCAAGCAATGACTTATTATTGGCAATTATGTTTGTAATTTATCTATTACATATCATATGAACCAGTTATAAATCACTTAATTTTTTTTAATTTAAATATTTTTATTTTTTTATTTTTATTTATATTAATTTAAGTGTAATAGATGTTAAGCATAACTTAAAAAATCTGTCATAAATATAACAGTGACATTTTTATTATTAGGCATTCATGCAAGTCTCTTTGAACTTGTGAACACTGTTTGTCTTTAAGGATAAGTTTACAAAATAAATTTATTTCGTAATCACGTGCTGTTTGTATATTGAACTCATTAATATAGATTGATTTAATGTAAATGGCGAATAACAACGGGGAAATAAACAATTAATGAAAACTTTAAAATTTATTGAGGCTTATTTGCATTGCTTGCTCAATATGTTGTTAAAGTGAGAATAACAATGATTTTAGTAAATGGAAATTACAAAACCTTCTGCATATATTCAGCTATACATTTATCGAACTGTTTTTCGATTTTTTTGTATATTTGTTCTAAAGTATGTATAATGCTAAATTTTAATCTCCATTCACCGACCAATTCGACGACTTGTTCTATTAATTTTGCAATATAAAAAAAGGTTTTTTAAGTTTGTTAGAAACTCAAACTCAGCTCTAAAAAAACATTTTGGGGTACTTCAAAATATTTTTTATAAGAAAAGTTTTAGTAAGAAAAAGGAATAAAAATAGTCCTTTATTTAATTATGTTTAAGTTAAAATTAAAATTAAAGAACACCTCAATAACTTAATATTGTTGAAATAATGATGGAAAATATGACGGATTTAAAATAGGCTTTATTTCATTTTTGTTTCTAATTAATTATTTTGTTTTATTTCATTTTTGTTTCTAATTAATTATTCGGTTTTATTTCCTTTTTGTTTCTCATCATTGTTGAATAAAGATGTCGAGTGCCTGAACGCGAAGTGTTCATCTACTCAATGGTCTGTGAAGGCAGTAGGAAAGAAAAGTCATGATAAATAGATAATAGTAATCGTATGATTTGAGAGAAAAAAAGAAGAAAGTAAGAAAAAGTAAATAATCGATGATGAAAACGTAACAAAAAATTTATGATCAGTAAATATGCGTTGAAGTAACATATCTAAAAAGCGATAAGTGAGCAGGAAATTATGATGGTTTGAGGCTTCGATTCCATGGAAGTAGAGAAAGGATACTTGCATTTTCCATTCAATTGCGTAAATATAGTTTGTGCCTTGATGAGAGGGTTTTCGTGAGTAGCAACGGTATTGAAGAAATTTCTAGAAAGTTTAGTAATATAGTTGTCAATAGAATCAATTTTTAAATCTTGATGAATTGTAGAATTGCGGACAAACCAGAGTGCACCAGTGAGGATACGAAGAAGTTTGTTTTGAATAATTTGTACAGATTTCTTGTTAGATTGTGCAGCTAGACCCCAGATTGGGGCAGCATAGGTAAGGATAGGCCTAAGAACTTGTTTGTAGAGAAGAAGTTTGTTTGACAAAGGTTAATTTGTAAAATTTATTAATGAGTGGTAGAGTGAGATAAAATTTTTTCCAGCCTTTTTCTTTGATTTTTTGAATATGAGCTCGAAACGTAAGTTTATTGTCTATAATTAAGCTGAGATATTTAATATTAGTTGCCCATTCAATTTGTTGTTAAAAAAGGGAGAAATTAATATATGGTTGTCTGGCGTGTCCTTTTCGTAAAATGATTCCTTTTTTGTTTCTAATTAATTATTTTGTTTTATTTCATTTTTGTTTCAAATTAATTAATCTGTTTTATTTCATTTTTGTTTCAAATTAATTAATCTGTTTTATTTCTTGTTTCTAATTAATTATGAATGTTTTAATGATGAAATATTTTCAAATCTATACCATGCAGTAATATAGTACTGAAATTGTAGATTTTATAAAAATTATAATCTATTTGCCAAAAATTTGTCATTATTTGCAGGTATTTAACATTTTTTAAGCTTCATAGTTTCATTGTATAGAATTGTGATGATATATTTTAATGTTTAGGTGTTTGAAAATGACAAGCCTTCAAAGCTGTGCGGTTATAGTGCCGATACATCGGAATATCAATCTTATTCCAGTGATGGAAGAGCTTTAGCATTACAATTCTTCACTGTAAACAATAGTGGGCCTCAGTATCATTCTGAAATAACTTTTACGGTTACGTCATTTTTAAAATGTAAGTATTTTAATTTTTATTTCTCATAGGTAAAATAGCGAAATTTTAGATTTAATAAAAATGAAGAAAAATTTAAGAAAAATTTCGCTTAAAGGCTCGTTCCTACCGAGGCGTGGGGCTTCGAAGCGTGAAGCGCTGGCCAATCACTAGCCTCACCGCGTTCGCCTGAAACCGGATTGAAATCAACCGCTTCGAATCTACCACCTTTCAACTCGAAGTGGAACTTCACTAGACGTAAAGTGATTTCTGACGTTTCGCTGTGAAAAAATTTTCTTCCCTGCCGCACGTCGCGTCGCCGCGTGACGCCTCGGTGGGAACGAGCTTTAAGAGTTAAATAAAAATTTATAGTTAATCTATGTCATTACCAAAATTTCTATCCCATGAGAACCAGCAGGAAAAAGCACTTTGTACAAGATACATGCAAATAAAATAATGGTCATGCAATCACTAAATCCTTCAGACGTTTAAAAACCTTTTTAAACCTTTTTTTTTTTTTTTTTTTTTAATATTCCATCAAAATAGTACAATGTAGGATAAAATTTAGTAATTCGAAATAAAAATATTATCTAGTATTGTAATTTTTATTATTATAAAACGGTTAATTTAACCTGTTTTCAAGTGCACAGTTATCAATTTATAATAACTTTATATAATATGCAAATTTATTTCATTTCAAATTAAATGATAATATGTATCATGTTAGGGCAAACCAAACAAGAAAAAAAAAAAAAAAAAAAAAAAAAAGCAAATGAAAATAAGTAATCATATTTGTTAATACCATCTATACATAAAATAATCATTAAACTTAATGATCGTATGCCAATAATTATTTACTTTCTCCATTACATAGTGCATTACAACTGTGATAGAAAAATGTTCCAGTGTGGAAATTTACGATGCATCTGGAAAGGCTTAAAGTGTGATGGGCACAATAACTGTGGAGATCAAAGCGATGAATCTCCTCACAGAGCTAGCTGTGGTAAGTAATAGAACAAACGAAATTTTAAATTTATTTCTAAAATTTCAAACATGAATTATAATTCTAAGTAATAATTGATAACATAATGAATAGGAATATGACTAAATTAAGATAAAAAGAAGAAGGAAACCAAAATTAACCATTAAAAACAAATTACAATTTTTTGCTAAAAAATAATTGAGGCTCTAATGATAAAAGAAAATCCATTCGAGAAGTGATTAATATTGATTAAATGTTAACATTGATTAATGTGATTGATTAAAATTATTATTAATCAATGTTAATTGATTAAAATTAACATTGATTAATGCGTGGATTTTTATTGTGACACTACATATGATATGCATTTTTTTCATAAAGTCTATAAATTAAACAACATTCTTCTGAGATTAATAGGTGATTTTATTGTAATATGAATTCTCGATGAGTAAATATGTTAAGTGAGTTATTTTCAGTAACGAATTAAATTAATGCAAAGGATGGAGCCATTTATGTTTTTTTCACTTTTGCATATAAGGCAGGAAAGCATATTGATCATTTTATTATAAGAAACATCATTTTGGAGGTAATAATTGTTCTCTAGGAGGGAAAGGGTGAGAGCTTATGACTTTTTGGAGGACTTTCAAGGGTAATTGCCTTTCATTTGCATGTCATGTTTGTAAAAACATTCAAAATCTAGTTCGGCAGTCTGATTACCGATGCTTTATTTACAATCTCCATCTAACCTTCTCGTTTCTCAAAGCAGAAACTATAGTGAATGCACCAACAGGAAGTGAATCCTTGGAATCTTACAGTACTGTTACCCCATACTACCACTAAGACCATATTTTAAAATATTTAATCCTATTATGATGTATTCCTTTTCTTAATTCTAAAAGAAAAACGAAAGTAATTAATAAAATACGCAATTAAACTTTTAATTGGTTAGAAATGCAATACCAACATACCTCATGTATTAATAAAGGCTTTTTTTATAACGTATATATATGAAATAGTTATAATTAGAAATTGAAAATTAAAATGTAATTTTATTTTTAATTCTATTAGATTGCGTATTAATTCATATTGTATTTTTAATTCTCGAAGGATTCTTATTAGAATTAAGTTTTAAAAGTATTTCAGTAGCCAAGTCTCATTTCTTTTTGCAACTTTCAAGTGTAATAGAATACTTATGATGGAAATTTTTGATAAATAATCATCATTAAAAGATTTTAATTATTTTAAAAAATATAACTCATTTATTATAGTTAGGGTAGTTTAAAAGGGTGCTGTTTAAAAAAACAAAAGATTTCCACCAGTATATTTTTATTCCGCATTTTTTCTGAGACGCTCTTAGAATTAACATAACTTTTCATGAATGTCAAAATTTATTACAACTGGATGTCTGTATCATTCTCCGAAAATTTGGTTCAGCAAAATTAAAAAATTTGCTCCACAGTAGAGTGAATCAAAGCTCAAATATTTCGGTTTATAAAATTCGATAATCATCTTAAAACTTTATGCATCTAAACGTTGTTTTATGCGATAGATACATTCCTAAAAATTATACGTAAAAAAATTTACCAAATTTAACTGGATTAAAATGTTTGTAGTTTTAAATGAAATATTTTTTTTTCAATGTTGCACTTTAGGTTTGTCGCTTCAAAGTAAGTAAAAATCGTTTAAAAGAAATATATTTTATTCCCTGATTTTCGTAACTCCTTATTCATGAAATAAAATTAAAAAAAAAAAACACACAGCAACAAGATTTCGACAGTTAGAGTGCAAACTAATATCAATTAAAGCAAATTTTTAAATTTCGTAAAGGTTAAACAGCAATTTTTTAGTTTTATTAAGACAAACAAATCAGGTTACATATATTTGTCAAAAAGATAAATGATGAATGATAATATCTCAATGTATAAATACACTTTTTAGAAAAAAAAATATGGACAATTGCCTGTTACATGGATAGATGTAGAAATTATTTTAATTTCAAGGTCATAAAATGTAACAACTGCCATAAATTGCACATATCAGAAATTTGCGAAACCCTTCTAAATGTGTTGCTTGCCTGTGTACAACTAAGTAAGGAATAATGGAGAATCTTAATATCATTCTGTGATAAATTTTGACAAACATTCTTCAACTGTTGATCCAGATCACCGATATTTTAGGGGTGCGTGGAAACTGGAGGCTCCTCATGTTGTGTTCAATTGGGGATAACTCTGGTGGTATTTCTGTCCAAGGAATACTTTAAGCCACACAGAGGAAATACAACGATATATGAGCTATATATGGCTTGGTATTATGTTGGAAAATGGTCTCAGGATGATATGCATGAAGCGTAACACCAAAAGTCGCAGAATGTTACATCTGTGTCTTTTATAACAAAGTTGCTTGGGGGCTCTGATCCTATTTTCTGTACATAAATATGCGATGGTCATGCGCTCCAAAACTGAAGTGGGGCTCATTATAGAATGTTATTCCTACTCATTATTCTTAAAACCACGATGATCTTGTACGACACCATTCTAGGCAACTTTATCTATGTTTGAAGGTAAAGGCAGGAGTCTTAAACCACGATCAGAACATTATCTCTACCTCAACTAAACACTTTGAAATGGTGGAAGAAACAACAGGTGGCCTGAAAGAAACCGCAGCATATTATATGATGACCAGTCACATCGTTCGTACAGTTAAATCTGTCACACACAGTAGATTTAGATCATCTTTTTTTGCACCTTGACCTTCAAGAGTCTTCATTTCAAACTTACATACCTTGCATCAGTTATTGCTGGCTGCACTCTCGCACAGTCGTGTCAGTGCATCATTAATGGTACTCTATTGCACGATATGACAAGTTCTTTCACGCTTCTCAAATGTAAAACCACTTTCGGAATTTTTCCAGTTACCTATAACAGAATTCGACAATATCTTAACGGTATTAATATTGATAATGAGCTTCTCAAAAGACTTCCCACCTATGATATCACTAATCCAAAGAACGCGAAACGCCCACGCACCTTTCTCCTAATGGATTCTACTTGAATTGTTCATCTTCCCCGCACCTCGATTTGCTTTCACTCTTTCCCAGTTCGCTCTTGCAGTCTCTTGGACCGCGCTTCAGGTTGTTTATTGTCGTTTATTCTGTTAAGTTCTCAACACTATCTAGCGATTTTTTCTCACCCAGCCAACGATTTAATCATTTCGGTTTTATTTCTTTTTCAAACTCTCTATCCAGTGTATGTAACTTCCTTATTGTGCTCTTTCAGTTACTCGTTCCTTTTTATTTCTCTCCCATGTATTTTAATTACTTTCATCACTTATTGTTAAAATAATAATAATAAAAAATTAAAAAATTTAAAAAAAAAAATCCTCACTCTATTAAACTTTCTTTTAGTATTTGGGCAAGATTCCTTTTAATCTTTACCGCTTTCTTTCCCCAGCAATGCTCTTTCATCTTTCCAATGGACAATCCAAGATACTAGAAGCTAACGGCTGTTGCGCAGCCACGGAGCTTCTCCAAAATTTAAATCATCATTAGCGGTATTATTGACTGTGTCTCCAAGGAACTGCGCCATTGACAAAGGAAAAATATAAACCCTCCGAAACTGCTACTTGTCTTATGCGATGCTGTAGTTGTGCAGTAGAATTCACTTTTCAATCAAGTTAACTTTAACTGACCAAGAAAATTTTTATTGTTTGCATTCTTGGTCTAAAGAATTTTTAAGCGAAATTTCAAAATGCTTAGATAACCTTTTCGGAGGTTTTTTCCCATCTCTTTCTCACTTCCTTTTTTTTAATTTTTGCAAAAGGATATAACTAAAAAAAAATGCTTATCATTTATTTAATTTAAAGTCAATCCTTATAACACAACCATCTTTGTTATTGATAACGCATTGCAATAAGAGCAAATTTCAGTTTATTTTCCATATTATAGAATTAATAACAAGAATATTTTTACATCATTAATTTAACATATAGATAGAGAAATTATCTCGAGATCCACTTCAAATTTACACCAGTATCAATAATGCGTACCGAAATTCTTACTGCAACCATAAAAGTCATCTTTGGCTTACATAGAAAAGCCACCATGTTTAACAATGATGGTATGTTCTATATATAAACTAAAAAGAACCCAACTTCGAAATCGTCTCTAATAAAAAATATTATATTACAGGTATGCTGTCTCCAGGAGGAATAACAGCAATAGTAGTAGGAAGTGTGATGGGTTTGCTACTACTTATCCTTTTACCTTTCTTGTGTTGTCGTTTTTGCCGTTCCAAATATAGAGAAGAACAAAGTGCTTCAGGGGAACCACCTCTTATACAACCTACGCCTAGTTACGGTTCAAGCATGGAGAGGAATTTTCAACATGAACCGGATTTAACGCCACCAGAACCAAGTACTTCATATATACGATACCAAGACCCACCTCCTGCATATAAACCATAAAGCTTTCAAACGGCAATTAAAATTGGAAGAAAAGAATAAGAAGCAATTATTATTTATTTTGTATGGAAACTATTATGTATGTAACAACCACAAAACCCCTTTAAGTTATGTATTTGGTTTCCTTATTCAAAGGGGTAAAATAAATAAACTATTTTGTTTTTAGATTCGTGGTTAGAAAAGAAATATTTTAAATTGTAAAGATTATGATAGAAAGGAATAGTTAACTAGTGATTTAAATTGCAGATTTAGATTGTGATTTGAAAAGCAACAGTTTTAAAAAATGAATGAAATTTTTAAAAAAAATGAACAGACAGAATGAAAATACTTACGTCATACTTACGATATCTAGTTATTAATATTTAATATAGTTTTTATATTACATTTATGAATTAATTGTCATATTTGATTGAGTGAAATTGTGATTATATTTTGTGAATATAATTTTTAAACTTGTGAAGTAAATCAAAAAATAATTTTATACATAAGAATACTGATTATGTATGAATATTCTAAAAATGTTAAGTTAATAACAAGTTAAATATTTAATATAAATATCTACAATACTCTTTGGTCACAGTTAACACATATTATCTTCTCACTTCAGTGAGATACTTGGATTTGTTTCTGTAAACACAATTTTTTATATTTTAGTCTGCGGTTAAAACAGCTATACCCAATTCCTTTTCAATGACAATCTCTTTGAATTCTTGATAGAAATCATAAAATAGTTTTGTTCGCACATGTATGTCGTCGTAAACAGTAAAAAATCGTTTATGGCTTTTTAGCTGAGGATTGACAATTTTTTTTTTTTTGCAGTTGATCAGAACTGAGATGATGGAACATTCTTAAACTCAACTTCAAAGGAATGATCATTTTTGATTCTAATAACTCTTCCTCTTCTTTTAGTGATAAATTCACTGTTAAATGCCCTATGATCTAATAAAGTAACATCTTTATTAAATCATAGAGCATTTAACAGTGAATTTATCATACTATGTTTACTACGAATACTTTACTTTACATACGAATACTACGTTTCCATCAATTCGAAGGAGTAGTGAAGCTTTCTCTCGAGCATATACTATATACACTCAAGAGCCAAAACATTATGACCACCTGTCAATAACGAGTTGCCCCACCTTTGGCGCGCAACACACCTTCAACCCGCCTTGGCATGGATGCCACAAGTCCTTGGTAGATGGCCGGAGACAGATTGTACCAGATGTTTAAGCAACTGTAACGCAAATCCGAGATATTGCGAATTGGTGGTCTTTGAACTCTGAGCTGCCGTCCCAGAACATCCCAAATGTGTTCTATCGGATTGAGATCCGGTCAGTTAGGCGGCCAGGACATTAACTGGAATTCAGCATCATGTTCCTGGAACCACTCCAACACAATTTTAGCCTTGTGACAAGGGGCGTTGTCCTGTTGGAACATTCCATTTCTAGCTGGAAAAACAGAGGCCATGTAAGGGTGCAACTGGTCCGCAATGATGTTCAGATACCCTGTAGCATTCATGGTCTGCTCTACCACAACCACGGGTCCCAGAGACGCCCAAAAGAACGTCCCCCAAAGCATAATACCGCCACCACCGGCCTGTGTATGCCCTACTGTACATTGAGGGAGCAACTGTTCGCCTGAAAGACGGCGTATCCTGACACGGCCATCGGCGTGATGAATGACAAACCGTGATTCATCTGACCAGGCAACTCTCTCCCACTGATCCATGGAGCAGTCATGATGTTCCCGGGCCCAGCGCAGGCACAGTTGGCGATGACGCTTGGTCAGCAAAGGCACACCAGTGGGACGTTTGCTGCGTAGCCCCATATCCAACAGTGTCCGCTGAACAGTGTGCTCCGATACTATTCTACTTGGCCCTGAATTGTATTGGGCTGTCAGCTGAGCCACTGTCTGGCTCCTGTTTTGCTTCACCATGCGAGACAGTCTCCGACGACCTTTTTCTTTGATAGCGTGTGGACGTCCAACACCATGTCGTCTACTGCTGGTTTCACCGTCATTAATCCACTTTGCATAAGTACTAACATAAGTCATTAATCCACTGTAGATCGCGAACAACCCACGAGTCGTGCAGTTTCGGAAATACTTGTTCCGAGCCTTCGAGCCATTACAATCTGCCCTCTGTCAAAGTCGCTTAGATCCGCAGCCTTTGCCATCACACACAGAAGTAAGTGAAAGAATGATTCTTCAGACTCTCTAGCAGCAGTTAAATACCACTTCCACCTGATCACGTGCCTTCCACGTCATCCAGTCGAGTTCATTGCAAAATGTAGGGGTGGTCATAATGTTTTGGCTCTTGAGTGTAGAAGAATGTGTTATTTACGATTTTTCGCGGAACTCTCGCTCCGCTTTGAACTAGCGGAGAAATGCTTGGAACTGCATTATATGATGATTTGAGTTTTGGTGAAGCTCCGTGACTGCGCAACAGCCGTTAGCTTCTATCTTGGATTGTCCATTGAAAAGATGAAAGAGCATTGCTGGGGAAAGAAAGCGGTAAAGACTAAAAGGAATCTTGCCCAAATACTAAAAGAAAGTTTAAGCCACAGTCTTTACAGTTTATCGGAGTACCTTGTGCCCAGGGGAGCCTTAAACACCTATCTGGTTAAAATGAGTACATGGCGATAAGTAGGAGAAACATGGTTATCAAAAACAGGAAATAAGTAGTTAACGAAAATGTCCCCAAATTCAAAATTTTAAGAAGAAAATGAATAATATAAAATAGTAAAATAGCAAATTAAAAAGAGATTCCACAGGAGGATAAGGTAACCGCTGCTAGAAATAATGACGAAAGGACGAGTTCATCTAGGAACTTTGTAAATTGTAAAGAACCGCCCTGGGGCGTTTAGCATTTTCCGGCAGAGTAAAATCGTATCCCAAGAAAGTTTAATAGAGTGAGGTTTTTTTTTTTAATTAATATTTTTATAATAATAAGTGATGAAAGTAATTAAAATACATGGGAGAGAAATAAAATGAACGAGTAACTGTCCAGTGAAGGGAGCAGACATTAATTAGATTTGCTGAGATAAGAGGAAAATCCATGCATAATGACGAATAATTTATCTTCTTTGGTGGTGGCAGCTTGAAGGTTATTGAACATGGTTTGGATGCCGTCTGAGGAGAAGAGTTGAACGAATTCTTTAAGAAGGAATAGTAGTTGATAGATTTCAGTATTATTATTAGGAGAAGGAAATAGAGTTGGAGTGTTTTGGTTAGGAATTTGAGCGGAAGTGTTTTGAGGGGTGATGTTACTTGCCACAATATTGGCGAAGAAGATATTAGAGGAGACTTGTCGGGAGGGGGTGATATTGCGGAAGTTAGTGGGGTTTAGGGAATTTGGGGCAGCCGCTCCAAGCAGCGAGGTGGCCGATCAGTCCGCAGTTGATACAACGGGGGTTTTCAATTTTTTCCTTGATAGGGCAGTCTTTGTTTTTTTTTTTTTTTTTTTTTTTTTTTTTCCAGAAATGCTTTATGAAATGTTCTAGCAGAAATGCATTAATCAATGTCATAAATTAGAGAATATGTGGTAGAAATAAATGGGGGAGGGGGGTTGAAAGTTTGGCAGCCAGTTACATATGTGCACCTGTGTTCATGAAAACTTTAAAAAGAAATTAACATGTTAAATATCTGAAAAAAATAACTTTGATTTGTTAGAAAAAATTTTTTTTCATCCGTGAAGAAATATAAACAGACGAATTTTAGAAAGGAACAACGAAGATTGATGATCTGATTGAAAGATTGATGCCATTTCCTCATATAAAATTAAAAAACTTGATTAAAATGGTTTACTTCTGATCATATCCATTTTTATAATGTCATTAGTATAATCAACTCTAACAGCTATACAGAGAAGACAATGTCAATTATAGTGGCTGTGTTAATGCAATTCGAAGGATTGTAGTGAGTGGGTTAAGTGCAGCAATACATCTCCCTAGAACATTCCAAACATTCACAAATGGGTTCAAGTACAAGAAACATGCTAGTCAGCTCATATGTGCCATAGTCAACAATGCAATTCTCTACTAATAGAACTCTGGGATCTTTAGTATTTTCGTCTTGTAAAATGAAATTTCTAACGGCACCTTCGTAAAGACGATCAATTGAATTAAGAATGCCGTCTCTAGAAAATTGATCACAAATGGTCCATCTTAAAACTATACACAGGTAAGTGTGGCTGTTAAATCCAAAAAGATATTTATTCACTCACATACACTGGACCCAAAAAACTGTTTCTTTCATGGATATGACTGAGTTTCTCGTCTCCCTCCATACCAAAAACCTTTTGAGTCACTTTGCAAACGAAATCTGTATTCACCAGTTAAGAGTACGGACTATACTTGAGTTCCATTCCAAATAACACATATCGGGGTAAGTACACGGAATGCTTTGGCCAAACCTCCAACCTGGTAAATGGGATTACGTAACGTGAGGTCTTGCCCTTTGCCAGTTATAAAAAATATAGAAAATTTAATAAGTAAAGCAATAATATCAATTTAGTTACTAAAAGCAACAAATATAAAATTTAAAAAAGAAACAAAAAGGAAATTATATCTTGGTTCGAGTTTTCTGTGATGCGGATTTGTTTTCTGGATTGATGTCGATGCTGGAAGCGAGATTAGGTTGATTACCTGTGGATGCTGAAAGGATTCAACTTTGGACCAGGAGCGATGGAGACAGCCGAGGATGAGTGATGGGTGAGAATGGAGCGTGCTGAGACGATCGACTACTCTGTTCGGGCAAGTGCACCAGGAGCGAGTAATCCAGAACTCATGGATACAACGAGTGCGTCAATACCCTCGGAGCTGCTGGCCTCGCCTACATTTCCCGAAAAGCAATCCAATTTATCTGACGAAGAACACTGTGCACGCATAACTACTGTGATCAAGAAGAAGGACATTGCACAGAATCTCTACGATGCATACGTTGCAGCGCTGACTGGATATTCTATCGATGATGATGACCTTAAACAGCTGAAGAAACGCCATGATGATCTCCAGCTTGCGATGAGGAGGTAAGCAAACTTCAGCTTTGCCCATTGTCATCTTGTAAAAAACATAAAATTATAAACTTTATCTCTCAAATTAAGCGCAATGCTGCCCATCTTAATAATCATGAACATGATAATGACGGTTTTACTATGCCCTCCAAAAAGCTTATTGCCAAGGTCAATTGTACTAAAAATCCTCAACATTTAGTTGAGGCCAAAAATTCGTTCGACAAACTTATTGTAGACGAACAGGAGGAGCAGGACTCTGATACCACCCCTATAATTAAGAAAATGCCACCCATTATGGTCAAGCCAACAGAAAATCTAAAAACTATGCTTGACAAATTTGACAAATTTT